>JAMKCH010047252.1:0-23203 GCA_023653785.1 Ophioderma brevispina | reverse complement strand
GTGTAAAGAAATCAGTTCAAGTGTTAATGATTTATTCAAAAAACACATTATGTTTTATAATCATCTAACTGAAGCCTGATTTCCTTTCCAATGTGACTTCCAACTTCCAGGCCCGCCCCACAACAGGATATGTGCATGAGTCCGTGTGGGCTCTGAGCCAAAACGGAATTGGGGTAGAGTAAGGCTGACAGGGTGTGACTGGGGTCACTGGTCGAGCCCATTTCATCTTTTAGGGGTGCTAAACTGAGGTCTTTTGGGGAATTCCACTTATCAGAAGGGAAATGCATATGATAGGTTTCAGTTCAACAATTGGAAAGGAAATCAGGCTTCAGTAGATGATTTATAAAACATAAGTGGTTTGAATAATTCTGATTGACTCTTACAATGCAAATGTTTTCATTGTCCCCGTCTTGCTTCTTTCTTTCCAGTCGGAGATTAAAATCTTCTATGATGACCTCACATTTGGCAACGATGTGTACAGGGTAACTTTCTCCTATTTAACGACGACTTCCCATGTTGGGAGGCCAAGTATAATTTCCATATGGAGGGTGTAGTAAGACTGTCCTGAGTCCTTGGCTATTTTCTGGTTGGAAGAGTAAGTAATGAGATAAAAGATTAGACTGTACTTTGGTCAAATGCATTGAACTGCAAAGGTCCGACACTCTAAAAATCTCATTCCGTGCTGAGATTTGCGCAGTGATCCCTGTACAAATTGATTGATGCCTCCATGATGCGATAGGTGATTGGTCTGCAAAATATACACCTGGCACAAAAAAGTATCTCGGCATGTTTGTCGCTCAGTATTGTCCAAGTCAGCCCATTTGAAATTTTCAAATAAACATTTTGTGCCTAGTCTTGCTCTTTCATTTAACACCTAGCTAGTAAAAAAGCGTGCAAAAATGGCTGGGATCGAGTCCGCCCGAAAGACGCAAAACCCCCAAACCAGAATTGCAGTTTTCGGATTGTTCGATGGTTAATGTGTGGTACAACGCAATGATACGGGTATTGATTTTACACAAAGAGGTTTTCTGAATGAATGAGCGAGAAAGCATACATGCAATATTGTGTTTTACACGTGTTCGTGTACCAGTACACTGCAATGCCCAGATGGAGATTTGACACATTAATGGAAGTTGTTAAAGGAAAAGCACGCCCCTGGAAGATATTCCGTTTGGCCAGAAAAACCAGCTCTAGTCAAATGGTTGTGACTAGATATCACTGATAAAAACATCCTTTCGGTTGACTCTGCAACCCCAGCGGTTTTAGAATGAAAAGCACATTGCTTGATATCATATAACATATTTGTCAAGATTTTGTGATTATGTGGTAAACTAACGGCAACATCAAAATTTCATATCCCCTTTACCCCTTAGTTTTCATGTCCTTAATACGTAAAGTTCTCATGCAGTAGCATAACAGGCAGAGGCGGGGGGCAGGTTGCCACCCCAGAGAGCTTTCACTGCTAAAAAAGCTTAAAAATCATGCTAAATCGGCCTTTTTTGCCTGCTCACCAGGAAATTTTCACCTCCAACCAGGAAAATCTGCCTGAAAACCATCTCCAACCGGGAAAATCTGCCTCAAAACTGGGAATTTGCCTCCTCTGACAAGTGACCCCTGTTATGCCCCTGTTCTCATGCTTAGATGGCATTGCTTTGCTACAAATTGTCAACTCAATTACAAACAATTTCATACTTCTATTGTGTGTTTCAGGATGGCAAAGAAATATGACATGGAACTTGTGTTCTGTAAAACATTCCACGAGTACTTCACACAGAATCAAGAAAACAGGGAATTCAGAAACCTATTAGGCAGAATGAAGGCATTAGAGGTATGTACATGTAGCTTATTGTGACTTATAGAAGTACCATCTGAAATGACCCAGATTTAGGGTCAGAGGTCATGCAGAGGTCATTATTAAAAATGCATCGAAATTCTGCTTCTTCCACAGAAGATGAATGTTTACCAAAGATTCAACATCGCTTCGCATTTATTTGTGATGACAACAATTAAGTGTCAAGGTTTTACAAGGAGTACACATAGAATATTGTTATTAAAGTTAAAGGTGCAACGAGAGATTTTGAGGCACCCAAATATTGTGTCATAATAGTAATTTCATATAGATTAGACACTCAATGGATTTCTTACCTTGTATTTGGCTACAGAAATGTCTTAAAAGAGAGAAAAAAGGTGATTTTGATTTGCTTATATTTCAATATAAAATATAGGCTTAATTTCGTATTTATTCCTATACGAAATTAGAAATTTCACAATATTTGTACCAAAGAAACATTTCTCAGCTTAATCCTTTCAGATGGAGATATTTTTGATAGAAAACGTAACATCAGGGCAAAAATAAGTACTTCCGATTTTTTTTGGGACACCTATATGTGAAATCTCTTGTTGCACCTTTAATAACTTCTGTGCCAAGTGACCAAAATGTATTTGCTTTCTTGGCATCTTCTCGTGGTTACAGGGGAGGGGGAACTTTCCCCACACACTTCAATGGGGGACAAAATTCCAGATGCTACAAGTGTAGGTATACCCTACATAATTTAATTCAATGTAATTTTATCAATTTTTAAAGATACTTTTAAAGGTCCATGGCCCGATCGCTAATAGCCTCGTCCCCAGAAGCCCCAGATTTTACCGGAAGTGGTCAACATTTTGGTATCAGAAGAAAGCTACTATTTTTCTCATTTACCCTGTGAAATCTTAGAACCAAAGGATGTTTGGTTTGGAAGTTATGAGCGAAAATGTGCCCTATTTTGGTCGACCAATAGTAATTTTACATAGTACTCTATGGGGCTTACAAAATCACGTTTTTAGCTCTCGTATCAAAACGGATTGAAATATCGGCGCGAAACTTTACAGATGGGGTTTTGGAGTGAAGGCCAATCTATCAAGATGAAAACTTCATATCCTTAAATCGGGCCATCCCCCTTTAAACTCAATCAAACCAGTATAAGAACTTGACCTTTGCTGAATAAAACATTTGACCTTTAGCCTATTTTGCTATATATCTCCATAACGATGCATTTTACAGACAGGTCACCATAGATTTTTTTATTCCTTGTTACCACACAAACAATTTGAGCTATACTAAACGTTATTTGGACCATTATTTAAAATTTACTCCTGTAGGAATTCCGCTGAGGCCAATGTGTTGTGCATTTGAGCAAGGCACTTTACCTTGCTTGCCTCTCTCCACCCAGGTGCAAAATGGGGAGCTGTTAGGAATATTGTCCATTGAGCGCCGCCCAAAGGTATTAGTATGCCTTGGGCATTTGTAAGATGGCTGACATATTCTAGTAGCAGCAGAATAAATGTAAAAGTGCTTTGATACATAGTGAAAGGCGCTATATAAATGTCAACATTTATTGGTCTTTTATCACAGACTGATGTGAAATTACCCTGCATTACATTCCTATTGACCAATTCCATATTTATTTTCACTTTCAGCAATACCAGCAGATGGCTCAGAACTCGTAGGAACCAGGGAAGATGATTACAAACATGTAGAAGAGTACCTCAAACAGAAAACAGCACAGGGTCAACAGCAAGAGACGGGTCATGAAAGAGGGCCAACTAAACTGGTAAGATTCCTTGGATTCACACAAATTAGAATCAAGGGAAGTGAATCTGGCATGAAGGGCTCAATCCTATTTAAGGTATATCCCAGACTGCTTGAATGTCCTGCTATCCAGTTCAACTTAAAGGTGCGTTTTCCAATCGTGTATGGGGACCCCCTATTTACCTGGAAGTAGTATCGATTTTGATATCAGATGAAGGGCCATTTTTTCTCATTGTTGTCCTGAAATTTGAGCCCTCAAATCTATTTCATTCCCAAGATATAAACAAAAAACACTGATGTAATGGTTAACCATCCAATATTAGCACAGTATTGAATAGGGCCTTTGCCAATATCCATTATTGTTTCTACCATCACAAGTGTTTCCCACGGTACTCGATGGGACGTATGGTGCAAGTGTTAGGCTCTCATATCCAAGTAGAGAACACAATAGACATTAAATCGGAACAAGCACCTTTAACTTTTTGGCAGTCACCCATTTTTCACTTCTTTGTAAACAAAGTTATAGTATAAACAGAGTCCATTTTGTATGACTACATAGAAAAGGAAAAAAATATGCCCATGCCATCGACCTCAGAGTACTCAGTAATCATGTTGAGTAGAACAAAAAAGTTTTCCTTTGTCGGCCGTCATAGTAAAAACAAATGTAATAGACTGCTTTTCATCCACACCCCCACCCCATCACTACATAGAAAAATCCAAAAAAAGGCCCTTTTGTAGGACTACCCAGTAGCATGAGCTACTCAATTTTTCCCTTTGCGAATTATAAACTAATTTCCTGTTTTCCTTTATCTGTATTTGCTCATCCAAGTTCACTATGTTGAACCAGTGATGTTATAAGAGGAGGGTGAAAGGTCTGTTGTTTTTTAAGATAAGCCTATAAGTACCTGCATTGCAAAACCGATCTTTAAAGAAAGGCTGACCGAGATTTCCAGATGAGGGCGCCTATTTTTTCAAAGAAATTTTGTTTTTGATATACTAATGCTTGTCCATATCTAATCACTCTGTGAAATAGCGTAGCTCAAATCGAAGTCCTTCAATAGTGAAAATCACAACATTTTTTTTTAATTTTTTAGGTTTAAAATTTTGTTTTAACCAGTCCTATGGCACTGTTATACTATACAAACAATAAATGTTTATTGCTGGAAACACAAAGTGTCACCGATTCATCCTGCCAATTTGGATTTTTTGGGGCCCCCGTTTTAGGTGCACTATCTTTAGTTCTAGTTGCTATTTTTGATTTATACACAAACAATTAATTGGAACTCTGAGTGAGCTGACTTTTTTACGCTTTGCAGGATATCCTCAGCTGGTTACCCTGGGTAAACCACAACAGAAGATCGACCCTAACAAAGATATCAGCTCTGGAGCTAATGGCGGCCATTCAGCACATTTAACATCAGAAGGACATCCATTCAATGTCCCTTGCTCAAAAAATCCTCACACACATCTTGCTATAATGTTAGCAGTGACAAACCAGATTTAAACTGTGTTTTCTACATACTATGAGCGGACCCACACTTTTATTCTTTGAATATAGTGAGAGCAAAAGCTAAACCCGCCGCAAAATTCTAGTTGTATAATCGCCTTTGTTTCCAACCATTGCATTTCATTTTAATTTTTACGAAAGGAGTACAATAATGAACATTACACTGAACTGATTTCTCCTTTACACCAATGTGACTGAAACATATGCCATTTACCTCCCTCCTATAAGTGAATGGCCCAAAATACCTATTTTAGCAGCAACCCCTACAAGATGAAATGGTCTCGCCCAGTGACCCCATGTCACACCCTGTCGACCAGAGCTCTTCCTCAATTCCGTTTTGGCTCCTGACTTAAACGACGCGTGATTTACCGCAGCTCTGTCATAGCAGCAAAATTAACTGAGATTTTGTTACTGACTAGTTGTCATCTCATACCGGAGATCCTCCTACTACTATATACCCTAAACATCTGGATATATTACTCTAGATTATATACTGGATTTATAGCGCTCATTCAGACGGAATAACGGAGACGTCACAAACATCCCACATACCGTCGGAGAGCTCTTATTATGCTATCCTTTTTTTTGGCCGCCGATGCGGTCATGTAATCTGTGTAGCTGGAAAATCAAGGTAAACAAGGCAATAAGCCATTGACGCACGTGTCGCGGCGTTGGATGCCTTTGACTATGTGTTGATTTAGTTTATGTTTATTTTTGTTAGCGGGCTGCTTGCTACAATTTATATGGTCATGGGTATGTTGTATTATTTATTATATGCTTGTGGTATCCTTAATAAAATATGTTGATACTATGTTTTTGAAAAAATTTCTTTAACCGTGCGTGACTCAGTTACCGAGAAGGTTTTTTGTGTCCTGACTGCGTACCGGCGAGACCTCCACGGCCGCTTGTTTATTTTTCTGTACGGTTTTTTAAATTTGCGCCCTATTCATCTAGCAACTCACTCTCCCGCACCGATTTGTGGCCTAATTCGTGCGCTGGCCCCCCGCATCCTTCTGATTGGGACCCCCCATCTTGTGTGTCATCAACAGGCAAATTTCCCCCGCACCCACCGGTGCGCCTCTTTTCCGTCTGGACTGTTTCGGATTTCAATGGCAACCATCGACATGGTTACGCCGCTCGTGTTGCGTACACGGGGAAGGGGGGTGGTAATCGGCTCCGGTCCGGGGGTTCCTCCAAGGCAGCCCTGCTGCTTCTGGGCGCCCCCGCAAGGTAGTAGCTTCGGCTACTCACGGCAGTCTGATGAGGGTGGCTTCGGCCGCCCCGATGTCGCCCCAACGGCCGCTAGCTCGCCTGGTTCAGCCTTATGGGCTGCTCCGGTGCAGGCTACGCGGTCTGCTCTGCCAATCCCCCTGGGGGCTTGGCGGCGGTGGACGCTCCGGTGTGGTGGAGTGGTATGGTGATTCCCAGGTCCGCCCGGGGCTAATCCATCGCCGCTGTTGTCCACCCTAGCGTGGTTGCGGTCCCGGTGTCTTCGGCACATCTTCGAACCAGCGACCGCGGTAGCCATTACTTCGGTGTATGTTTCGACAAACCCCTGGGGCTTTGGCTTCGCTATCCCTTGGCGGGAATGCCACAGGTGTTGACATTACGCGTCACTTGCAACCCCGCATGACTAGTCTTGCTAGTCATACAGTGCCTCCTCAGTTGACGCCGCGTGCTGTTCCGGGCCCTTCTGGGCTTGGCGTAGCGAGTGGTGCTCCGCTGGGTTGGCCTCCAACAGATCTCCAAGCTGACTAGGTCGGCTCAGGCCTCTTACGCGTGTAGCCTGCTGCTGTAACTAGTGCTGGCTTTCCGGCACCGTCTCCGTCGGCGGGGATTCCGCCATGGTGGGTTACCCGGTGGGTGCCCCTGCCTCTGGCGTTCCTGCGGTGCAGCCTTCGTGGCCTGCCCCATGGGGACACAGTACCCCCGCAGCCTACCTTCTCTCGTTTACACTACTTCCCCGTACGTGGCTTACCCACACCAGTCGAGCTGGACGCTGGGGTGGAAGCTTGGCATGGTCTTTCGACCGGGGGCTTCCTCCGCTTGCGGGAGCCACCATCCCAGGCATAGTCCACCACCACACCGCGCCTCCGCCGTCGCTGCCCCAGCCGGCAGGCCCTGGTGCTGTCGGGGCTGCTTCTGGACCCGCTTTCGAGCGGGTTGGTTGCACCGCTGCTGCAGCAGTTTGTCTCCTTTCTGGGAGCCCTCCAGCTGCGGCGGTACAGCCTGTTTAACCGCCAGTGGCAGGGCGTGTTACCCGTCCACTACCCTTCGTCTTCTTTCCTTGGGACTTTGGGTGTCGTCCCCACGCCGTCTCGCCTGTACCAACCTCCCCTCGGCAGGGTCGGCTGGGTGAAGTCGGAGCCTCATGGCTCCTGCAGGCCAGCCTTGCCATTTGCTCGGTCCTGCGGGGGCCCTTGTGTCCGCCGCCCAGGTAGGCTTCGCCTGCCTTCCACCTCCATTCCGCTCGTTCTGTTGCCACCGTCTCTCCGGACCTCTACCTCCGCAGACTTCCCGCTGTTCTTAGGACGCGCTGGCGGTAATGACTTGGGCTGGAGGAGAGTTCCCCCCCGTGGTTGATACGCCTTCGCACCGTCGACGTCCGCGGCAGCTTCGGAGCAGGAGGATGCTGGATTCTCTTCCCTCTGCACCACCCCTCATGTGCTGCCAGGGCGGCTGAGAGTCTCTGCCTGCCTTGCCCGCCTGAGCGGCGTGCGGAGGAGGGACCAGCTCTGTGGGCTTCCCTCTCACCCTCCGGAACGCGTCCAGAGCGTTGACGGCTTTCCCACAGACGTTGATCTTCTGTGGAAGCGCTCCGGTGAGGTCACTCAGAAGCTCTCTTCGTACCCGTTGAAAACTTTCGCCAGGTCGTTGAGAACTGTTGAAGGCGACTTTGACTCCTTCCTGAGGTCTCCGACCATAGATCTCGACCTAGGCATGCCGCCCCGGCTGGATTCTCCCCCTTCTGAGAGGAACAGCTGAGGCAAAAAAAAAACCTAAGACCTGGCGGTGACCTAGGGGTTTCTTCTAATGGTCCCTCGCCCACGACCTCAGATCCTCGATGGGCGGGTTGAGTTTTTTTCTCCTCGGAAGGCCTCCGATGCCTTGTAACGGCCTACAGCCTCCGCTAGTGACGTCGTCAAACGGAGGCTTCAATGTCGCGCGTCGCTCAGCTTCCTGCGACGCTAGAATGCCTCTTCACTCTGCGTACCCGGAGCGCCGATCTTGCATCGGGAGGCCTAATGCCAAGCCCGCTTCGCCGGGACCGTCCTCCGTTTCGGGGGTTCCGTTCCCCGTGACCCGGCTTTGCTTCATTTCAGCGGAACGCGTGGAATCGGAGCAGGCACTTCAAGTATGGGCCTCAGGCAAAGATCTCCTCCGGGAGATCTCCGGCTAAGAAGAAGAATCGCTCGCGCTCCTCTTCTCCACCGTGCCGCCAATCAGGCAAGTCGTACTCCTCCTCAACAACCCAAGAAGCCCCTCAAAGGCCCCTGCTAACTTCTTCTCAAAGCCCGGTGGGCAAAGCCGAATGCTCGTCCCCCTCCCAACGTAGGCACGGTAAGTGTAAGAAGCTTCGTCCTGAGGGCACGGCGCCCGCGGGGTCTCTCCTTCTGGATTGAGCCTACCCCGTTCCTTTTTTGGTCGGCCGCCTTAAGTTCTTAAGTGCGGGAATGGCCAGCCATTTCTCCTGTACCTTGGGTGCTGAGCGTTGTGGAACGTGGGTATCGAATATAGAATTCACCGGCAAACCTCCCGGCGACCCTAACTCAACCCCCCTCCGGGGGAGCCGAAGAACAAGTTCTTCTGGCCGAGGTCTCGGCGCTCTTTGGCGAAGAGTGCCATTTCCCCTGTCGACCCCCCCGCCCCTTTCACCGAAGGGTTTTGGTCGACGTTCTTGGCTCCCAAGAAGACCGTGGATTGGCGTCCCATCCTGAACCTGAAGGCCCTTCTGAATCAGTATATCAAGTCAATGCCGAAGAGGTCATGATGTAAACTCTCGCGTCGATCCTTCGCTGTGTCCGTTGAAGGGGAGCTGGCGTCTAATTGATCTGAAAGACGCCTACCTACACTTTCCAGTCGCAAATCCAACCGTACGCTGGCTCAGATTCAAATCCAGGGCCAGTAGTACGAGTGGACGTGGCTCCTCCCCTCGACTTTCCACCTCTCCCCCCATGGTCTTCACACGATGGTGACGCCGGCGGTAGACAGTGGGGGCGCCTTCCTCAGACGGCAGGGGGTCAAACCTCTGCATGTACCTGGCCAACTGGCTAAATCTACGGACCGTCGCCCCCAGGCGACGACCGAGTTGGTCAGTCGTACCATCCGGTGGTGGCAAGAGGTTGGGCTTCAATTGTCAACTTCGCCAAATCGAGCCTAACCCCCTCTCTAGACCTGAGGTATCTGGGTGCAGCGGCTGCCAACTACTGCTTCCCTCCCCGGGCATTGCAGAAAACCGACGGCCGATGCGGATTGTACATTCGGGTTTTCAGACCATCTCCCTCCCGGCGCTGCTTACGCAGCCCCCCGCTCGGACTGGCTTCGCGCTGTTAGTCTTGCTGGCCAGTCTCGTCGACCTCGTCCCCTACTTTCGCGTCCACCTGAGGCGTGCTTCAATGCACCGGACGAACTACAGGCGGTCAGGGCAACCCAATTCCTCTCCCGTCTGATCCCCATCACCTCGGGGATGCCCGGGAGCCCCTGGCATGGTGGTCTCACCGCCCAACCTGACTCGGGAATTCTTTCCCGCGCCTCCTGTCCTGATTTGTTGTCACGACGACGCGTCGAATTCTGGTTGGGGGGGTTTCATCCCTAACCCCATCGCTCGGGGACGTGGTCCCAGACCGAGGCTCAGCAGCGCCCATGTCAATCGCCTCGAATTGTGTTGGGCATTAGAACGAACTCTTGTCTCACTTCTAGCATGGTAACCACTCCAGTTGCCTGGTACGACGAACCAATTTCCACCGTGGTGCCCTACAATCAACAAGCCTGGCGGGTCTCGGTCCCGGTCCCTGTGTCTCGATGCTATGCGTCTCATAGCGTTGGTGTCGGTACAGGGCCATCACGTTGTCCGCAGTACACCATTCCAGGGGGCCGTCAACTTGCTTGCCGACGATCTGTCACGCGGCAGGATTACGGCCTCGGAATGGATACGGAACCGAGAATGGTGGGTCGTGCGGGAGATCTTCGAGAGGTTATTTGTTCCTCCGATCGACCTGCACCTCTACTGCACCCGGACTCAGACCCAGGAGCGTGAGTCAGTCCTGGGGTTGATTGAAAAATATCATTCAACGGGTTAAAATGCTGCTGTTTCAGTCAACATTGGTGTAAAGGAAATCAGTTCAGTGTAATGATTTTATTCAAAAACACATTATGTTTATAAATAATCTAACTGAAGACCTGATTTCCTTTCCAATGTTGACTTCCCCCTCCGTCCAGGCCCGCCCCACATCATGATATGTACGCGTGTCCGTTGGGCTTGAGCCA
Organism: Ophioderma brevispina; assembly: GCA_023653785.1. Classification (NCBI taxonomy): domain Eukaryota; kingdom Metazoa; phylum Echinodermata; class Ophiuroidea; order Amphilepidida; family Ophiodermatidae; genus Ophioderma; species Ophioderma brevispina. The sequence goes on along the minus strand of JAMKCH010047252.1, from coordinate 12,638 downwards.
AAACGGATTTAAGGAAGAGCTTTGGTCCGACAGGGTGTGTCCTGGTGTCACTGGTCGAGACCATTCATCTTTAAGGGGTGCTAAAATAGGGTATTTTGGGGATTCCACTTCGCAGAAGGCATGCATATGTTTTCAGTCAACATTGGAAAGGAAATCAGGCTTCATTATAATGATTTATAAAACATAATTGTTTTTGAATAGTTACAATACTGTAAATAAATTTTAGTGTGAAGTTTTAATTGTTAATTTGACACAAGACCCGAGGGACAATTTTGACACTGTAACAACCCTATCAAGGAACTGAAAATATTTCTTTCCTTTTCAACACGACTACCTTTCATTCGCATCACAGGGGTACGCATTCGAAGGCAGAGTGTTACTCATACCAGTAATTATATCAATATTCCACAGCTTTGTTTAAGAAAGCTAGAGGTCCACCTTGTGGTCAGCAGGCAGCAGCAGCAATGAAATATAACAACCTTCCAGTTCACAGCAGGATAGAAGCAGCGACACTGAAAACCACTTGCCAAAGTGCAAGAACTTGAATTATCGGGGATAATTGGTGTCATACCATCCCACCTGAATTTTGTGTATTTATGTACATGTGTCCCTTGTGAACGTCATGGTGTTAGAATGTGATGCAGTTAACTAAGGCAGAGTATTCCAAATAATCTGGATAGACACTCGTTTAGAAGAGATTTGATACAAACTGCTTGAAATCAGTACTTATCGATCGACCGTCGTACGTGGCGCTATAAATTTATGCTACCCCCCCATCCCCTGTTAAATAAGTCCTACTGCATAAATTAAAGCTATTGTAGCTCACAAAATTGGTGGCACTATTATTATCGATATCAAAATTGTCTATGGCCATTTGTACACCGTTTCACCCGCGCCCAGGTTGCTGGATGCTCCGCCACATTGAAGGTTCCTTTTCTATTCTAACCAATGTTACTCCTTGTATTGTTAAATAGATCCCACCCCCTGACAACATGGTACCATGAGTTTGCAGCAAGGAAAAAAAATCCAAAATGTTTCAAACATGAAAACATCGTGTGCATGTGCCGAACTTTGAATTGGAGAAAACCGAAAATGGTGTTTTTTTCTTGTCAGTGATTAGTGAACGAGCAAAGGAAAACGTACGGCAAACAAATGTATATTCGACACTTTTCAACTATCACTGACTTTGGCATAATACGGATCCAAAATCAATGCGAGATACTTTTTGTGCCAACTGTACCATTTTGTGTGTAATACTCTTCATATGTGATAACCATTTCCATTTCACACACATTTTATACAAATGTGTTGCACATATCTTAAGGCCACCAGACATCCTTCATTCTCAATCGAGTTATGTTTTATTATACCCTTTGATCATCACACGTATAAATCCAGAATGGTTTGAGGCGGCAAGCACAAACAACTGGTCCCTCATTGTTGAATATTGGGAGCTCCTCCCCTGTAAAGGAAAACCAAAAGAGGAAGTCCCAATCATTCACACCGAGGGACCAGAAGTTTGCGCTACTTCGGAGTAAAACTAATTAGCTCACTATATCGTATACATATTAAAAGCATAAAGTAGACCTAAATGATGAAATTCAATTTAAGACCATTTTGCTGTAGTATTTAGAATCAGCGAATGGCAACCTAGGACAGGAAAGCATAGGTCGGGAAGACACAAACGTAGATGGATAGATGATATCACATCTTATATGGGCACAAACTTGGACAAGAGTGCAGCAGGACAGCACGACGATGGCCTATTCCATGAGTAGGGCTAACACCGACATTTGTTGAAATAGCCAGCAAGGAGCAATGCAATGGGGGGCCTTTGCAGTAGCAAACCTACGTCCCAGTTACCGGAAATTGTAGAACTATTTTTTCAAATCAATTCTTAGAGATTACACAAATTTGATATGTTGCTTAATATTAACCCTTTATTGGGATCTAAGCCTTGGAATGTGATAACGAACAGCCGTTACTTTTTGTTTCACCTGCCTTAAGGCAGGAAGACACATAGGGATCCACTTTGTCCCACTGTTGTCTGTTGATGTAAAAGGGTTAACATTTGTCCTGTAATATCTGCTTACTTTTGATGGAGTTTTAAACAAACTTGAGTCATAGTGCAACATGGATGTTTTGATGCGGTCAAAGGTCCCATGCCAAAGTCAAGGTCACGTAGGGCAAGTTGTATGATAGGCCTGAAAAGTTGTAAATTGACTGCAATTGAAGCCGCCTGTCGATGTTGTTGTCACGACGGACGCGACGAAAGTCGGTCTGGGTGGGTTTCACCCTAGACCTCAGCGCCTCGGGGACGTTTCGGGTCCAGACCGAGGCTCCAGGCCCAGTGTCAATAGCCTCGATTGTGGGCAGAGAACGAACTATTGCCTCAATTCGAGCGCGATGTGGTAACCAAAACTCCAGTGGCCCTGGTACAGACGGGACCAATGTCCACCGGGTGGCATAACATCAACAAGCAGGGCGGGGCTCGGTCCCGGTCCCTGTGTCTCGATGCCTTGCGTCTCATAAAGCGTGGTGTCGGGAGGACCGGGCCATCACGTTGGTTCCGCAGATACACATTCAGGGGCCGTCAACTTCCTTGCCGACGATTTGTCACGCGGCAGATGAACGGCTTCGGAATGGATACTAAACCGAGATGTCGTGCGGGCGATCTTCGAGAGATTATACGTTCTTCAGATCGACCTGCACTCTACTGCACCGACTCACGGGACCGGAGTGCGTGAAGTCAGTCTGGTTGTTGATTGAAATATTCTTCAACGGGGGTTAATGCATATTGTTCAGTCAACATTTTTTGGTGTAACGGAAAAAATCAGTTCAGGTATAAGGATTTAGTCAAAAACACATTATGTTTTATAAATCATCTAACTGGAAGCCTGATTCTTTTTACCAATGTTGACTCCCACTTCAGGACCGCCCCCACAGCATGATATGTACGGACGGTTTGTCCGTGTGTGCTTGAGCCAAAACGGAATAAGGAAGAGCTATGGTCGACAGGTGTGACCTGGGTCACTGGTCGAGACCATTCATTTAGGGGTGCATAAAATAGGTATTTTGGGGCATTCACTTCTCAGAAGGGAACAAATGCATATGTTTCAGATCAACATTGGGAAAGGAAATCACGGCTCAGTTAGATGATTTAAAAAACATAATGTTTTTTGAATAAATTACAATACTGTAAAATATAAAATTTTAGGTGAAGTTTTAATTGGAAATTGACACAAGACCAAGAGGCGACATTTTGACACTGTAAAAACACCAGTAATCAAAGGGAACTGCAAATATTCTTCTTTTCACGCTCCTTTCATGAGCATTCCACAGGGGTACCATTGGCGAAGGCAGAGTGGGACGTACCAGTATGAACAATTTCAGCTTTGTAGAAAAGCTAGAGTCCAACCTGTGGTCAGGCAGACGCAGCAGAAGGATGACATCGAAAACCTTCCAGTTCACGAACGAATTAAGAAGCAGCGAAACTGAAGAACCACTTGCCAAATGCCAAGAACTTGAATGAATCAGGGATACTTGGTGTCATACCAGCCCACCTTGAATTTGGTAGTGATGTACATGTGTCCCTTGGAACGTATGGTGTTAGATGTGATTCAGTTTAACTAGGAAGGGATTTTGGTCCTAAACAAAAAAATAAATCTGGATAGGGAAACTCGATTAAGAAGAGAGTGGAGGCAAAATGCTGAAATCAGTAGCTTACGATCGCCGGTCGTAACGTGGGGGGCGACTTATAAAATTTATGCTACCCTCATCCCCTGTTAATAAGTCATACTGCATTATAAATTAGAGCTATAGGTAGCCTCATCAAAAATTGGTGGCGCTATCACCATCATAATCGAAATTGTCTCTGGGCATGGTTACACCGTTGCACCAGCCTGACCAAGGTTGCTGGATGACATCCACCCTTGAAGGTTCCTTCTACCCATGTTACTCCTTCGGTGATTGTTAAAAGAGATCGCCACCTGACAACAGGGTTACCATGAGTTGACAGCAAGGGAAAAAAAATACAAAATGTTCCAAAAAAGACAAACATCGGGGTTATGATGCAAGTACTTTGAATTTGAAAAAAAGAAAATGGTTTTGTTTTTTCTCTGTCAAAGTGTTCAATGAAAGAGCAAGACGTAGGCAAAAAATGTATATTTCGAAAATTGCAAACTTATCTGACTTGGCATAATACTGTACAAAATCATGCGAGGGAGCTACTGTTTGTGCCAACTGTACCTTTTGTGTGTAAATACTCTTTCATTAGTGATACCATTTTCCATTCACATTTATACAAAGGTGGTGCACATTATCTTAAGCCACCACAGACCATCCTCATTCTCAATAGAGTTAGGTTGTATTATCACCTTGAGAATTAATAACGTTAAATCCAGAATGGGGTGAGCGGACATAGCAAAACAACTGGTCTAAGTGTTGATGAGTGGACTACATCCCACTGTAAAGTAAACCAAAAGAGGAAGTCCCAAATCATTACACAACGAGGGGACCAAAGTTTGCGCTACTTCTGAAGTAAGTAAACTATTAGCTACAACTATATCGTATACCATATAAAGCATAAAGGAGACTAAATGATGAAATTCAATGTTAAGACCCATTATTGCTGTAGTAGTGAGAATCAACCGCAATGGAACCTAGGACAGGAAGCATAGGCGGGAAGACCACACAAACGTAGATGGAGCGATGTATCACAATCTTTTATGGGCCACAACGTGGACAAGCGTTGGCACAGGACAGACGAAGAGGCTATTTCATGAGGAGGCTACAGCCGAAATTGGTGACATAGCCAGCAAGGGCAAGGCAAGGCCTGTGCAGTAGCAAACCTACTCCCAGTTACAGGAAAATATGGTAATTTTCTAAATAAAATCTTAGAGATTACAACAAATTTGATTATGTTGCTTAATATTAAGCTTTATTTGGACTAACTTGGAATGTGATAACAGGACAGCCGTTACTTTGTGTCACCTTGCCTTAAGGCAGGCAAGCACATAGGGATCACTTTGTCCACATGTTGTCTTGGTGATGTGAAAAGGGTTAAACATTTGTCTGTAATATCTGCTTACTTTGATGGATTTAACCAAACTTGAGTCCTAAGTGCAACCGGGAGTTGATGAGGTCAAAGGTCCACCATGCCAAGCTCAACGGTCACGTGAGGTCAAGTTGTATGATAGGCTGAAAGTGTAAAATGACTGCAATTGAAAAGTTCACTTCAATTGGAACCAAACTTGGTTATGGATTTTCCATTTGCAAACCCTCATTTGCTGGAGTCAAAGGTCACATATCAAGGTTCAAAGCGTTCATATGAGCCGAATAATTTCACAAACCAAGGTGGCAGGCGACACTAGAAGGCAGAGGGACCGTTTGATGTATTTTTGTTTCCAGAAGTGCCCAAAATGGTGTTTTTTTTTTAAACAGATGTAGGTGTTGCAACTGAATACCAGTAAGTTTGGTGAAAACTTCTCGATGTGACATGGAGGTGGTGATAAACAAATACACTAGTCTTAATTACAAGCAGTGCTGTACGCAATGCCTCGTATACCTCAAGATGGAAAAGAATTTTATTTAGGCAGAAAAAGATTTGAAAATAGAAGTAGGCACAAAAAATGGCAGGGATTGTTCAGAAGATAAATTAAAAGTACATCATTAATTGGAAAAGGGCTATGACAACTTGTGATATTTAGTTTGTTTTTTTTTGGCCGATTTTTTTCCCATTGACAACCAAAACCTTAAAGGTTAGTCTAAAACTGCCCATTTTAAAAGCTAATGTGAAAGCCTTTTTGAGGAAATTTATTTGTGCGTGTAAAGGAAACTTGAAAAAAAATAATAGTATTATGACAGTGGAGTTATTAATATAATATTTGATGTAATTAGGTACATTGTGGGTTCGTTAAATACTACGGGACATCACTAATATAAAATGTAACCCTGCACTCATTCGACTTGCACTCTTGAATGCAGTAACAGATGAACTTATAACTGGTTAACAATGGCTAGACATGTGAGCGCTACCATTTGACCTTATTTGCATATTAGTTATTTTAATGAACTCTTTGCATATTTAAAGAATTGCCAGATTTAGCTGAAACATGGTGAAAATAATCTTGTGTATTAGGTGAGGAGAAAAATTGATATCATTAGGTCAAAGGTCTCAAAAGGGCACTATTTTTCATGTTTTTCCCAATTACTCTGTTCCCGGGAATGCTGTATTTTGTTTTCAGTTATGCTGTTTACTCCCGAGTGGTGGTAGCCAGTGCACATAGGCCAACAAAAAAATATAAAATAAAATTTTTTTGGGGAGCCAATGACAACCTAGTGATATGAAAACTCTGGAAGTTATGGCCAGTTAAGAGCCATGGCCCGATCCGCTAAAGCCTTGTTCCAGGGACCCCAATTTTACCGGAAGTGGTCCAAAGTTTGGTATCAGAAGAAAGCTATATTTGGGGTGAAGTCCATTCTTTCAAGATGAAACTCATCTACTTAACTCTGGCCATCCCCTTATTACTTGTTTTTTCATCAAAATACCGCTCTTGTGGCCAATTTGAGTTGGGCTGCATTAATCATGGGTGCAATATGAGTTATGCCCTTCATAGCAGTCATTGGCATACCATTGCACTGTGTAAGCATACATGATTAATTTATAAAACAACTATGACTGCATTTGTGCAACAGTACAAATATGAATGTTTTATGATTGCACGTGATAAGAATTCGTGAGTTGAAAGATTAAATGTTTTCCATTAATAATACTGGTAATAATGAACACCTCCATCTTTCTGTGTAATGAAAATAATCTTTCTTTTACTGCATAAAAAACAATTTCTTTTATAACATCTAAGTGATGCTTATCATTGACTCTTTTTTGAGATTGGGCTTAGGCTTAGCCTAGCCCCGGGGCTAGACCAACTAGCCCTAAACGATGACTTGAAGATCGGCACCTACGGATAGTATGCAGAGGTTGTTTGCTCTACACTTATTGACTGTAGTGTTGACTGATTAATTTCATCCTTATAGTACCACCACTGGCCCAAGACTCAGGTGGGGTGGACAAAATTGACCTCTAATGACCCTCTGTGAGTGGTGTCCCTTTGACCTCACTGTTTCCTCCAAATATAAAAAACACAAAGGTGCTATAACAAGGGTTAACCGTTTTCATTGTTTCTCATGTTTATTCCCCAATTTTGCAAACCAGATTGGTAGACAATGGTGGTTCCATGACCATACCACTGCATTGTTAAAAGTTTAATTTCTAAATCAATAGCTCAACCCTGCTTACTTGACTTTTTTATCCTGCAGACATTAATTTGGGTTGAAAAAGATACAACTTTCCGTTCACTGAAGTGTTTTAGCTTGGCTGAACAACGTACGCACATAGCCACTTTTCTTTCACAATTTTATTTCTGTTTTTGTGTGCACAGGCAACCAAAATGCAGATAGATGGCCCTACGTAAACCAAATATTGTCCCCCTTCGGGTTCCAACCATGATCATGTGGTTTTCATCATGAATTAACAATGCACCCACACCCCCCCCATTCTGTTGTATTTTATCTTGGAGGGCAGCTAGGACGATAAAAATACATCTCGGGTATATTTTGTTAATTCCTTATACCACTGTGCATCATTGTTGACTCCCTTTCAATAAACAAATACTCACGGACAAGATCAGCATTACATGCAGAACAACAAAAAATAAAGTCATTCTAACTTCTTCCCTTTCACTATAAAAACAAATTTAAGTCTAAATAGCCATGCCATTTAGCAAAAAGTTTCAAAATAAGTTAACCATTTTTGTGATGCCTGCTTTACTGCAGGAAGACATAGGGGTCACTTTTTTCCGATGTTGTTATTGTGATGTCTGTTGTATGTTGTAAAAAGGGTCCACATTTGCCTGTATCTCCGCATACTTAGATTTAAACCAAACTTGAAGTCATCGATGCAACATGGGAATCCCTCATTTGTTGATGAGGTCAAAGTCCATACTAACATCAAAGTCATTGAGGTCAAGTTGTAAGATAGGCTGAAAATGTAAAATTGACCTCCATTGAAAAGTTGAACTTCCAATTCAACTTGAGTCCTCGGTGCAACATTAGATGCTCATTTGTTGGAGGAGGTCAACGGTCACATGCAAAGGTCTTTGAGGTCACGCTGTAAATTGAAAGTTATGTTCAAGGGTCACACAACCATTGCACGCGGCATAGACTATTGTGAGTAAATGATGTCAGAATAATGGCTATAACTCGAGTTACCTTTCGTTTTGGGGAAATACGGATTATAGATGCAAAGAGTAGACATTTCTCTACACATATCAAATTTGACTACACAATTATGTAGATTTTTAGAGATTTACTGATTTTTATAGATGCCCCCCCCCCCACTATTTTCCTGGGTTTAACTTCCGACCCTCAGCCTCGCATGCACCTTGCGTGTAAATACGCCGATCCCACTCAGATTTCATTCAAATTTCGATGTTTTCTTAAATTCAAATTGTCAGTACACATTCAAATCCCCTGTTGCTAACCTAAAATTTTGTCAACAAATCACACCATTACTAAGAATATCTCACAATTTATACACAAAGAGGTACACAGTCCGTGATAAACCTCGGACTGGATTGGGCTGTGTCCACTCTAAATGGTGGGGGGGGGGGGGGGGGGTTGTACCCAATGGGACCAAACTTGGTTTCTGGAGATTACATGCAAACTCTCATTTAGTCAACTGTCACATATCACAGATCAAGGTCATGTGAGCTCTATCATTTACAAACCACCACGGCAGGTGAACCATGCGGTCCTGATGACCAAGTATTTTTTTTGAAATTCTCAGTACTCTACTTTTGTTGAATCCGCATGTCCAGCCAATTCCAAATCTTAATTAGCAGGCATGTAATTATTACCCGCGTACATATCCCGGCACTGTGGGGGGGGGGGGTTCTCAGTGCACAACAATCATTCTCATATATTGTTTAAAGGAATTGAGATTGTTGAATTATTAATTTAAGCTAACACTATATTATCTACTCATATGTGTGTCCATTCTGTATAATTTTTTAGCTCGGCATACGTAGTATGCAGATCTATTGTTATGGCAATGTGTTGACTCTATCTATCTATCATCTATTCTTCTATCACTCCTGTCTTTTAACACTTGCCATAATGTGTCTTGTTGCCAAACGCTTGGGCCGATTGCACCGAAAATCGTCCGAGTAAGCACGGACCCAAGTCCATATGGGGTGTTTACTGATTTGGGTCAAAGGTCCCGTGGGCCAATTAAAAGTGGGGCATTTCTTTGAAAATTCTATAAATTCCTCTTGTGCCACCAAAATCAATTTCTGTAATCACTAGACTTGGTCATAAAAACCGCGGACCCAAGGTCCATATGGGGTTTCACAATTTGGGGGGAAAGGTCACACGAGCCAATTAAAGGCATTCGTTGAAATCTATAAATTCCTTCTGTGCCACAAATCCCCCAAATTTTGGGGTTTTAATCACTAAGACAACTTCGCCAGAAGAACCGCTGACCCAAGGTCTATAATGGGGTTTCCAGATTTGGGTCAAAGGTCACGTGGGCCGATTAAAGGGGGCATTTCTGTGAAAATCTATCAATATCCTTCTTGTGCCACAAATAAATTGCTATAATCACTAGACTTGGTAGCGAAAATGGTCAGAATAATCACATGACCCAAGGCCCATGTGGGGGTGTTCACAGATTTGGTCAAAGGTCACGTGGTCCGATTAAAGGGTCATGTTCTTTGAAAATCTCAACTTCCCTCTTGTGCCCACAAATCAATTGCTATAATCACTAAGTGGTCAAAAGAATCGCTGACCCAAGGTCCCTATGGGTGTTCACAGATTTGGGTCAAAGGTCATGTGGCCAATTAAAGGGGCAATCTTTGAAAATCCTATCAATTCCTTCTTGTGCGCACAAATCAATTGCTATAATCACTAGACTTGGTTAGAACCGCTGACCCAAGTCCATATGGGGTGTTCACAGATTTGGGTCAAAGTCACGGTGGGCCGATTAAGTGGGCATTCTTTGAAAAATCTATAAATTCCTTCTTGTGCCACAAATCAATTGCTATAATCACTACAATTTGTCAAAAACCCTGCACGCAGGCCTATATGAAGTGTTCACAGATTAGGGTCAAAGGTCACATGGGCCCGATTAAAGGGGCATTTCGTTGAAAACTTCCTTCTTGTGCCACAAATCATGCTATAATCAACTAGACTGGGTCAGAAGAACTGCTTACCCAAGGGCCATGGGGTGTTCGCAGATTTGGGTCAAAGGTCATGTGGGCCGATTTAAAGGGGCATTGTTTGAAAATCATAAATTCCTTTTGTGCCACAAATCAGTTTTTATAATCACTAGACTTGGTTAGAAGACCTGCTGACCCAAGATCATAGGGGAGTTGTTCACAGATTTGGATCAAAGATCATGTAGACGCAATTAAGGGGCTTCTTTGAAATATATAAATTCAAGTCTTGTGCAACAAATCATTGCTATAATCACTAGACTTAGTAAGGAGAACTGCTGTCCACACTTGCCTAAATTCGTCATGTTGCCCAACGCTTGGCCTGATTGCAGCGAAAATCGGTCAGAGGTCACGTGAGCGATTAAAGGTGCCTTCTTTTTTTTTGAAAATCTATAACTTCCTTCTTGGTGTCCAACAAATCAATTGCTATAATCACTAGACTTAGTCAGAAGAACCCTGACCCAATGCCCATATGGGGTGTTCATAGATTTGGGTCCAAAGGTCGCATGGTCCGATTAAAAGGGCATCTTTAAAAAAATCTAAATTCTCCTCTTGTCCTCAAGCATTTCCTATAATACAGAACATGCTCAGAAGAAATTGACCAACTCCCATATGGGTGCTCATAGAAATTTAAGTTAAAGGTCATGTAGACTGATTAAAAGGGCAATTCTTTGGGAATTATAAATTCCTTGTGTCACAAAATCAATTGGTTTAATCAATAGATTTGGGTGGAATATAAATGTAACCTGGGTGCTACTCATAATGTCTCTTACTTCTGCCTCATGTGGGGACTTCGCAAGATTAATATCTCCAAAAAAAATGTTTGTGCTCCCAGAGTGGTAGTGCCCATACTAATAACCAGCTGGATGCTAAACAGCACCATTGGTGCTCTTGTTGTGTTGTTGGGACGATGGCCGGGGAAGATGGTCAACCAATATGCTTCTTTGAAATAATGAAGTCTTAACTATGGACATGTCCCTTCTATGCTGTTGTTTTGGCTAATGGGAAACCAAGTGTAAATCCATAATTAAATATTAAAATCCATATAACCTCTTTTCCCGCAATAAAACTGGCACAGTTTCTTGGACATGAATAAAATGTCACTCAAATTTATTTCCCCCAGTATCAGTGACCAATAGTACACTAGACTTTCACAAACAATGCTCTAAAGAATAATCAATTACCGACCCGTATTGTGGTATAGAAAAAACAACTTCAATTCCTTTTCATCTGGTAGTGAAGGACCATTTTATATTGTCTCGCGTTTGAAGAGATTCAGGTGTACCTATTTAGACGAAGTATTTTTTAATGACTAGGTACACACAACATACACCTCATTTCACATATAAGTAAAATCTTGAGCTTCTATAGTGCGTGTTTCACTTAACTTTGACCATATTTTTCATCAGTTATTCGAAAGAAGAAAACAAACAAACATCATGACAAATGTTGCTGGGTAAGCTTGACCGAACAACTTTGTTGCAGAATAATCCGTAACTTATTGCAAACTACATGTCTATTCAATTTAACGCGTTTTCAGATTAAAACTTAGGGTCAACGACCTGATATTATAAAGTAAATGGTTAGTTTATTGTGAAAGAGTACGGGTATTTTGTTACTCAACACGAATCGTGTAGGTGATACCCTGACTATAACAATGGCTCTGCATACCGGGCCCATTGTAATATTTTTTTAGTTAATTGTTTGCTAAGTATATACATATTCACTGTAGATATTGGACGAGAAATGGAGGTGGATACTTTTAGTCATTTTTCAAGAAAATGTGCAGTTTATGCGCAGGAACAGACAGTTATCTGAATTTTAATCATTTTCTTTATGAAAGTTAACCTGGTTTTCCTTATCCCCCCGATTGGGACACGAATTTGTTTATAGTTGGTTTGTTTTGGCTACGCCAAATAGTCTATATGTTTTGACTTTGCTTCTGTACAAATATTTGCAGAACACCTGCTGCTAAAGTCAAAATTTTGGCTCGAGTGTTCTGCCTTGTTAGGGTTGCACCATTAGATTATCTGGGGCTGGAATTTTTTGAAAAAAAAAAAATAACTTTGCCCACCTTGTGACCACGCAGAAAATTTCCCTCACTGACACGTAAAAGGAAATCTGACCCGACTCAACTTCCACCAGATTATCTAATGGTCTGTCCCGTAATAGCCACAAGTGGCTATGGTAGTAAGGGTGCGCCCATTTCCTGTGAAGGTGAATTTTGAAGTTTTATGTCCGTCAAATAAGTTATAACAAAAAATACAATATATTGCTATGGTATTTTCTGTGTGTGTCACTTGTCTTATATTGACTCTGATGATAATCCTTAATCAGCTATGGGGAGTGCTCAAGTATTTGTAT
>JAMKCH010047251.1:0-27072 GCA_023653785.1 Ophioderma brevispina | reverse complement strand
GGGTTAACATTTGCCTGTAATATCCTCATACTTTGATGGATTTAAACCAAACTTGGGTCACAGGTGCAACATGGCATCCCCCATTTGTTGATGAGGTCAAAGGTCACATACCAAGGTCAAATGTCGTGTGAGGTCAAGTTGTAAAATAGCTGAAAATGTAAAATTGACCTCATTTGAAAAGTTGAAGTTCAATTGGAACCAAACTTGAATCATAGGTGCAACATGGGATCCCTCATTTGTTGATGAGGTCAAAGGTCACATACCAAGGTTAAAGGTCATGTGAGGTCAAGTTGTAAAATTGACCTCATTTGAAAAGTTGAAGTTCAATTGGAACCAAACTTGGTTTATGGAGTTTACATGCAAACCCTCATTTGTTTGAGGTCAAAGGTCATGTTAGGCCTATCATTCACTCACTGCGATGGCAGGCAACACAAGCGGTCCGAGGACCGATGTATTTTTGTATATACCTGTCAATGCAAAGATGAGTCTGGTTCATTTGTCACAATGCTTTAATTAATGCCTTAAATAGATGTTTTGTAACAAGGGGCTATATAGTATGAATCTTGACTGAAAAATATGTCAACATTCCCAGAAACACAATTAAAGGCACTATCAGTGATTTGCTAAGTGGGTCTGTCCATGAAGTTGGGGTTTTTCCAAAAATGGGGTAATTTGGAATATTGTCAATGTATTTTCCTTGCTTTTGTCCCAAATGAATAACACATACAGGTTAATTTTTTAATAGTACCCATAACAAGGTTTCAAAAAATATCAAACAATGACGTCTACTTCACTCATGAAATTTTTGACATGCGATAATTATGTGGTGGCCGACCCTGTTTTTTGATAAAAATGTGTGACACAGAAATTGCACGATTTCAAATGCCATTCTAAAATTTAAAATGTTTTTATAACAATGAAAAATGGAGAGCATACAATAATTCAAGCTACAGTCCACCACTTGTAACTTGTTTGACAAGAAATATGTCATCCAATCTGAAGTGATGCCTGTTGGAAAAATAATTTACCGACTCTACACGTGGTGTCCACCTAAAAATTGCATGTATATAGTGTCGGTATTAATAGCTTATAACTAGGAGGTATAACATGATACTTTGAACAAATTGTATTGTGTGCTATCCTTATGTGTATATTTAATGACAAATAATGGGTGTTAGATGGGATATTCAAAATTTGTGAAAGGAATGTATGCAGTGGTCAACGTGGTGTCCGGTGCACATTTGTAGTGTCGGTATCTTTTAAGCAAAGACATTACTCTTGCAGATTGATGTAGTTAAATAAAAACACAATTCCAATTAAGTATTTTGATAGGGGTTTTATTTGGTATATGACTTGAGGGAATATGACTATGTCAGGAAAAAATATCTTTAAAGATAAGTGTGGTGTCCGCCTGTAGAGTCGGTATCTGATGCAACATGGAGATGGAAATGAACATTGAACTGCTTAGTAATATTGATGAGGATGAGCTGTTTGAAATGTTACACTGCCCAGTTGAAAACCAGTGGTTAGACAATTCTTTTAACTCATTGGGCTCTATACATGGCTTTATTTAAAAATATACTTAGCAGTTAAAGTTACCGACTCTACATGGACACCAGTGTCCATGTTGCATCACATAATTTCACAATAATAGACATTAGGGTAAAAATCTCAATTGTATGTTGAGGTGTTATTTGGCTTTCAAGCTAAATGTCATCAATGTTTTCGAATTTCAGCCTTGCAACAAGAATACCATCCCCACTTTAATGATTTGGCAATTTAAAATTTTCAACAAAATGTCACACTTTCACAGACATACCCAAAATCATAGAAAACCAAATTTTTTCCATGTTTTTGCATGTTGTAAACCAGTCTGGATCCTAACATACCCTAAAAGTGATCAGACCAAAAGCACCACAATAAGGACAAAATCGGATATTTTTAATCTTTACTTTCCGTACGGACATTTACTGCAACACGTAATTGAATGGAGATCCATATGTTGAAAAATGCTGTTTTCTCACTTTTCTGTCATTTTTAAGTTAGAAAATAATCTTACTGTGAATTCTACAGATTATCCTTCCCTTAAAGAATTCATGCAAATTTGATATATTTTGACCCTTTCGGTTGAATCACTGACAGCGTCTTTAAAAGGTGCTTGTTCCGATTTTTGTCTATCGTGTGCTCTACTTGTTATGAAAGCACCTACAATTGAGAAAGATGGCCCAGAATTACAGTGGGAAACAGCTTGCGGGTTTTGATGATAGAGCGATAAGGCATAGGCAAGGCCCTATTCACTACGTGTTAATATTGAGGTTAACCACTAAAACGGCAGTTTTTTGCACGATCTTGGGAAAGAAATTGATTTTCAATGCTGAAATTAGGAAGACAATGAGAAAAAATACGGATTTTCATCTCTATCAAAATTTCAACTACTTCCGGGTAAATCAGGGGGGGTCTCAAACACGATCGGAACACGACCTTTAAGATTTCCCTCCAATTGCCAAAATTTCGCTCAATCAGGGGTAGCATTATCTTGCACCAAGGGGCCATGACTCATTATTTAGATTTGTGCAAAAATTATCAAATTAATCTGATATTTGAATTTTGACCCCTTGTTTTAAAGCCTAGAGCTTAACCCCTGCCTTAAATTCTTACGTATTCGTTTAATTTGAGGACAAATTTCATTCCAAATAGCAAAAATTGACTGAAAACCCACTTTTTCCAGGAAGGAATGAATTGCACATTTAGGCAAAAGTTTTTATTACTTTAGTATGTTTACTTATTCTAATCATCGTAACAGAATTTTGACCACTGTCAGTTGTCCATATTTTTTCCAAATGTGGCCATGATTTACTAATAGCAGAAAAAAAAAATGAAAATGAAGTTGCTTACTAAATGCATGTTGTGGTTTCTGCACTCTGTTTTTCAGGTCCTCACGTTCTTAAATTAGTTGTGTATACAACAAGTATGTGTGTGAAATTTGTACTAATCAGCTGTTGCTATGGTTACCAGTGTTTGCTTGGGATAATAGGCTGACAACCAGACAATACATCTGTCTGCAACAGGTAAGTTAATTGACAAGTCTACTTCTTTGAAGTGATGAAAACAACATTCTTCAGTCCTCTCCTTTAAACCAGCTCATTGGAAGTTTGGTTTGAGCAAGAGTAGGCTAGCCGAGGTTGCTCTGTTTTCCGCTACGATATCCCCCACTATCTCCCTACAAGACTGAGAGGCAGTACAGATAAAAAAAACGGGATCCCCGTCCACCATATGTGCCACAAAGTCAGAATTTTTGGTTATACTTTACAGTCTTCGAGGACACGAAATCCGCGCATATATGAAACACTTGATGTCTAGCATCCCTACTAGCGCGATTTTAAAAAATACAAACGGTGCACAGCTAATTGCTTAACATAACGTGAAATGTTGCCCTAAAAGGGCTGCAGGACCGAAAATGAAGCTAAACACCGTCGTCTCCCACTTCACTTCGGGTGTATGTTGTAATTTATTGGTAATCAGCGAAATATAAGCGTGCTCGTGCCTTTTATAAAGAAAATAAACAGGGAACAATCCAGGGGCGTCTCACTGTCTAGTGGGGCGACTGTTATGTTTAAATTGGGATTTTTAACGGTTAAGAAATCACCGTTTCAAAATCATCAGATTTTAAGCATGAATGGAAAATCAGTCAAGGAAACAACGGACCGTATAATATAAAAATAATTTAGGACTACATCAAGGTAAAGATTTGCAATAAGTGCGGTATTTGTAATGATTCTGGATTTGCTTATTCCGCATCGAAT
This sequence comes from Ophioderma brevispina, assembly GCA_023653785.1. Classification (NCBI taxonomy): domain Eukaryota; kingdom Metazoa; phylum Echinodermata; class Ophiuroidea; order Amphilepidida; family Ophiodermatidae; genus Ophioderma; species Ophioderma brevispina. Next base: position 23,269 of record JAMKCH010047251.1, on the reverse strand, counting down.
CCGCTGCAGCCATCCCGGTTTTCAAATAGAGTAAGGCACGTAGCGTTGTAGGAGGAGGTACGGACGACGTGCAACGCTACGTGAACGAGATAAGAGTAGGCCTACATATATATCATTAATAAATTGTTTTCTTCCGAAAACAACTTAACATACTTACAATATTAAGACGCGGTGTAGCCGTTTAGGACCCGGGTTAATGGCGACCCAGTGAATTCAGCAGTCCATCACCATATGTATTAGGAAATAAGCGCAATACATTGTTGCATCAAGGTCGCCAGTCAAACAGCGTCATTAAATGGCTAAACCATGATCAAGAAGTGCTATAGGTACAAATGAGCATAAGAAATTCCCTCTTGTGAATTTGTCTTTGTTTAAGGAAAATGAGACTGTGACTTTTCCAGGCCTATTGCTTCCTCAACTTGCAGTGCCGTAACCAGCCTTTTTTTTTGGGGGGGAGGGGACATATATTTGGGTGGGGGGGGAGCATATATTAAATTTGTTAGATTTTATATGCTATGAAAATCACAATTTTTTCAGGGGGAAAGAGGTGGGAAGGGATTCCCCACAGTGGGGGCAGCTGCCCCATGCCCCCAGTACGCCATGCAAACTTGGTAACATTGGACATCATTGATGCCCTTTATAATCCGACCATGACCTACTTGACCATGACCTACTTGAGGACAAAGTTCATGTAGGGTCACCAGAGATATAAAGGTCCATGGTCCGATTGCTAATTAGCCTCATCCAAAGGGCCCAGATTTTACCTGAAGTCATCAAAATTTTGCGTCTCAGAAGAAAGCTACTATTTTCTCATTTACCCTGTGAAATCTTAGGCTAAAGGATTTTTGGTTTGGAGTTATGAGTGAAATATGCCATTTGGTCGACCAATACTTAATTTTAAAGAGTACTCTATGGGGGAATTACAAAATCATGTTTTTAGCTCTCACTAAAATGGGTTGAAATATGACATGACTTTACAGATGGGTTTGGGGTGAAGGCTATCTATCAAGATGAAAAATATATTGACTTAATCGGGTCATCCATTCCTTTAACCTGATTAATCACCAGCAAAAGGACACATGTGCTTGCCAATTTTACAATACGGGTTAATTCCATCAATCTTAAAAGAGACAGGTGTTGCTTGACATTAAGTAGGGTAAAGTTTTAAAGGGAAAATTTTTAAGTGTATAGTGCCCTTGTCCATCAAGTATAACTATAGGGAATTCAATATAGATTCTGACATTTAAAGGGCGGTTCCGATAGTCTTTGGAAATAGTATCGATTTATGACATCATTTTCTCGTTTGTCGTCCTGAATTGAGCTCTCAAATCCATTTCATTCCCAAGATATAAAAATGCTTTTAATGATTACCCATTGTTTTATTAAGCATGCTAGAATAGAGCTTTGAACATGCACTATTGCTTCTACCATGAAAACCGCACGTTTGTTTCCACGGTACTTGATGGGGCATATGTGAAGGGCCAGGAACTCTCATATCAAGTAGAGACACAACAGACATAAATTGAACAAGCCAACCATAATCTGGCCTAGTTTTTGTTAAATGTGTAGATAAGGCCCTTTTCTTTCTGTTGAATGAACCCAACTTTGTGATGTTTCTTTGATAGGTGATCCCACAGAGAGGTCATGTGACATGGATGCTAAATTTTTTAATGACACCACTGAATCCACAGTAGAGTTTGGGCTTCAGCGTGAAAAACTTATCCATGACGGCAAACGGAAACAGGACAAGTTTGTGGATGACGGATCTGAGAAAAAAACACCCAGTTATCCATCGAGTCCAACTCACTCACTCAAACCTGGATCCTTGTCTGTAATGAAGGCCAAGAAAAAAAAAGTTAAGTCTAATGCCCCATGTTTTGTTGAAAATTGCGTCTTTTAGTGATTTTTTAAGGTTTTGATCACTTGAAAGATTTTTCAAAAATTTTCAGAAGAAAATGAAAATTTGGCCCAAAAAGTGGGTCAAATGCAATTTTTTTTAAATCCATGCATTGGCATTAGTCTAAAAAAAGAGTGGCATTTGCCTTTGCGTTTTTACAATCTTCTTGGAAAAAAATTTTTTTCTTTGAAGACGACTGGGAATTTTATGTTCAGTCATTTGGTTTTAAAGTTTTGTAATCTGTAAGTGGGGGGGACTATAGGGTAAATCACAAAAACCTTGATGTCACGGTCATCCGGGGTCAAATGAAGTCAGTTTGCAAAAATAACTTACCCATTTGTGTTTGGACCATTTAAGTCTCTAAGAGAGTGCTGGGTGATAGATCAATCTGTTCAATAAAACTTTATGTCCCATTACTCCACAGTATGAAACAAAACAGTTATATGGCGGAGTTGAGCAAAAGGTCATTAGGCCCAAAACACTCACCCCCCTTGGAAAACATAACACGCAAGAAACAGGGGCATAACCAATCAAGAAACGCACAGGGAAAATGTTACCACTTGTCACATGTACACATTTTCTTGTTAGACTAAAATCATAGTCAATACTTTGAGTTCCTGGTTGTCTGCGACTCTTTGCATGAATTGTTAGTAAGGTCTCTACAAAGAAACACAGGGAACCAATTTTGGACATCAAGGTCAGTAATTACACCACATGTGCTTATGTGTAAGCCTGGTGTTTATTGTTTTGGCTAGAAGGACCCTGACACTCGCAGTTCTTTTATATAGACTGCCCTAGTAATTTTACAACTAGGTATAGGAGTGCAATAATATGATTTGTCACACATGGGCGTAGTACCTCTTAAATTTAGAAAGTTTTCTTTGATGACAACTACAAATTATTCTTTTTTTCCTATGAAGCCATTCATAATTTTCATGTGACTCTTGTGTATGTGTACATTTATGTATGTGTGTTGCATGTGGCATGGCTTTGGTGTGAATTGCGACATAAATGAATGGTAAAAAAATGTGCTTACATAAAATTAAAAATGTTTCAAACTGTGGGTATGACAGGCAAAAACCAATTTAAATGTAAAGGTGGGGGGGTGGGAGTTCTCACATTAGGAGGAAGTATGGGTATGTACCACTTAAGTCCCTCATTTCAGGCTTTTTTCAGTTCCAGTGACCCCCTGTTGCGGCCCATTTCAGAGACCCTACTTTTCATGTCCAAAGCCCATTCTACCCAAATTTTCTTCAAACCCCTCAAAATAAGTAGCTTGGAATTGAGGGAGATCGCAGCTTATTTTCTTAAATTTTCTGACAACCTAGTTTTCGGAGCACCCATGTTTTTGGGCCTCAAATCAGTCCCCCCCCGCCCCCCTGTACAGGTTTATTATAGTGATTTCGCGTTGAACGTTTGTCCCCTGGAGTTTTGGACCTATTCAATTCAGGCGGAGAGGGAAAATGAAAGAATTCAATGCACATGCCACACCGGATTATTTTGGAGGACCAACTCCGGTCATATAACTCACTCACTGCCACTAAATACAATTTCATTCATGATGGAAACGTACAATTTAGTGTATTTAAGGCCTTGACATTCCTCACAATAACATGATTAACAGAAGTCCCTGCGCCTCATTGAATTTTAACCCTGCAAAATGGTACGGGGTCACATATCAGATGAATCGAGTATAAGAAGCCAGAAAGCCAAAAATTGAAAAAAAGCCCAAAAGTTGCAGGAGTCCCGGTACTGACAAAAATTTTGAAGTACTTTGGTTTGACAGGCTCAGTGGAACATACTTGGTTGACAGATGGGAAAGTTTTCCTTTATTAACTGGTTGATTTGGTGGTGAAGGTGGTGGACTGAATAGGAAGCGCGGATTTTTGCTAGTAAATGCAATTTAGCTTATAACATAGATCAGGGTTTATACTCTGACCATTGACCATATAATATCAGGTCAACAGAGGATGTAGTTTACTTCTACAATTTCTGGAATGAAAAATTGGGGAAGATGTCAAATGGAAGAAAATTCATTTTCTTCAACGTTGTAATAAAGTTGAGAAAACAGCAGTTAATGAGTACTGTAACTAATTTCTGTATACTAATCTCATTGGCCTGGCCATACCACAAGCCCTTCTAATCCTCAATGTCATCTCTATTTTATGTTTAATCCCTGGATATACCACGTACCCTTAAGCAATTAAATTGTGCAAAATTCGGTTTTTAACCTAATATTAGTTAGTATTGTAGCGTTTTGCTGTCCATGGTTGATGCATACTGAAATCAGTGTTGACAAGGACAAAGTCAGTATTCCATGTGTGGTGTTTGTTGGTGATGGTGGAGTAGTCAGGTAATTGATGAATAAAGGGATCCAATGGGTTATTGGGGGATGGTTGGAGCCAGGGTTGATGGAATAGTGGCAGCAGGGGATTCAAGTTGTTGCCAGTAGTAGGACACATGCATTTAATTTGTTTTCTTTTTAGCATTTTCAAAAATAAAATATTTTGTTGTTGTTTTTCTTTATTTACTGAGGAGATTTATGTTAAGACCAAAAATACAGATGATAGAATGTTTCCATTTTATAAGATCCCAAGTGATCCAACATCAATTTTTTGTTTTATAAACTAATAATTGGACAATCAAGTATGATTTTCAACAACTGTCTTACTTGCCATTTAGCCCATTGGCAATTCTGGTAAGCCCCTTTTCAATTTTTTTTTTAAAATTAATTAAAAATCAAAAGTGCATCCCCCCTTTACATTTAGGTTTTTGGACTATACTGGAACAAACTTGATTTTTTTGTTTTGGCTTAACAATGAACAAATTTCATGGCCTCTATAGGACTATATCCCAACATCCTTTTTCGGAAAAAAGACTAAAATAACCTGACGATTCACCGCCAAAAAAAGGAGGTCGCGTGATTTTTCTTGTTAGATTCTAGGGCAATTTCCCCCAAAAACAAAACGGGTCGCACCGTGATTTTGAAAAGTGGAAAAAAATGCAGTTAAGGGACTTAGGATATGGGAATGTCACTAATTGGTGTGTTTACCTCATGCACAAACTCAACGGCAACACCCTGGAGTAAGCCCAGATCCTGATGCTCTAGTTACCTTTGGGTTATTTCCAAAACATCTTCATATAATAGGGAGGATTCATGTTACTGGGTAGTCCTGCAGGATGGACCAGTCCTACAGAACAGACCCTTTAATGTTTACAGACAGTGAAAGAGTGGTCTCTTTGTCTTTGGGATGCTTGCAAAACATCAACTTTCTGAGGGGTTGTGTTACCGTGTGTCCTACGAGGGATCCTTTTTTTAGTTTGACTGTATAGCAGTTTACTGAGTAGTCCAGGGCAACATGTGGTAGAGTTGGATCAGCGCTCGCTTTATAAGCATAAGGTTGTGGGTTCAAGCCCTGATGTCGCCAATGTGTTGTGACTTGGGCAAGGACCACTTTACCCACTTGCCTCTCTCCCACCCAGGAATATTATAAATGGGTACGGGCATATGCTGGCATGCCAAACAGCCTCGCTGTGTGGGAGGAGTGGCGAACCCCACAGCAACATTATAGTGAGGGAGTCTGATCCAAACGACAGAGACGAAGAGATGGGCACTCTGCCTAGGGGTGCACCATTTGCATTGTCCTCTGGATTGGGGTGGTGGGTCGAAAAGTAGGTCTATGGAGAGGGATCGTGTTAGGATAGTTCTTCTGACGGGAGTCGTTTTGTTTACTGTATAGTGATTCAGTGAGTAGTCTTATGAGGTAGGGTTGGTATGGGTAAAAAAATAGTCCTACTGGGGCTCCTTTTTTATGTTGCCAATACTATTACCTTGTGCTTACCATGAAAGATGGGCAACTGTCTATATGTAATCATATTTTCAACAACTCGCCGTATCTCCTTGTACAGGAGCGTACTGTTGTTGATTCGTTATCAACCCACTGTTGATATGCAAATTAGCGCATTACGGCGCAGTGTTCACGGAAGTGCGTTTACGCGGTACGCTTAAGTCGACGCCCTGTTCGTCACGTTTGGAACTATGAGTACACGCTAGGACACCAGGTGCAAACTGCAAAGCAACAAACCTGCCAAAACGATCGTTTTGCTTTAGATTTTGTCATTTTGCTAAAATATTTTTTGTTGAAAGATTTCTGTGAACTGGGAACATTTTAGTATTATAGTGGGAATAATTTGAGGAATAATTACGTTCCTTTATATACGATATTAATAAGTTTTCAAGAAGAATTTCGTTGTTGAAAGGGATTCAAACATGTTACAGAGTGGTTCATCACAAATCAACAACTCTGCATCTGATGCGTCCGCGTCTTTTTATCCCGCAGCCGCCCTCGCGGGATAAAAAAACGCGGACGCACGGATGTATCGTTGTTGATTTGTGATGAACCACTCTGTAACATGTTTGAATCCCTAAGTAATCCCCTGTTAATTATCTACAAGTTAATTGAATCATAACAATAAACTCAATTATTTGATACTTGACAGTGTATCGTTGTGGTAGTTCCTATGGTTGGAGTTCTACATACAACTTCAAGGCATTGTCTTCAGATCAAAACCCAGTGAATGGTATACGTTTTGCAGTATATGGAGATCTTGGCAACGAGATGCTCAATCCTTGGCTAGACCGCAGGTAGAGCTCAAGCAAAGCAGGATACATTGTGCTAGTCTACATGTGTTGTGAGTGGAAAACTGTTTTATGTGATGTGATCAAGCAAAATGAGTCTGAGTCAGTCAGAGATGATTTTACTTCCAAGTAAACTGTATGCCCATTTAACGGGACATAATGGCAGAAAAAAAATTGCATAATGAAAAGGACCCTTACTGAAATCAACTTTCAAGATGTGAAAACAATTGGATGTTTACATTCTGTTAAAAACAGTGTTTCAAAAACAGGAGAGCCAGCGGGATGTGGCAGTTGTGGCAATTTCTGGAAACAAGGGATGCTGACATTACTGCCAGCATTACCAAACTGGAAAAAAGCATGTTGTCATCAGCTCACACACAATATTGCTATTGTATAGTGCTAACCCGGCTAATTCATCTTTTCACTTGCCAGGATCAATATCTTACTACAAGCCTTAAAGTACAATGCCTAATCCCAGTCTGAATGTTGTTTTTTCAAACTTGTGGGAGGTTGTAGTAAGGGGTCCTTTTCATTATAACTGTTGTGAAACCCCCATGAAAATTGACCCACTTTTTCCAAAGATATAATCAGTTGGAAGGGTGGAAAAAACAATAGGAACAAAGCATTTTTCCTTTGTTGGGCTAATCTCAAAATCAATATGCCGACTTCAGACTCATTTTGCTGGATACTCACGACATATGCGAAATATAGTTTTGTACTTTTCTAGGAATGCATGTTATTCATATATAATGTTGTCAGGATTTTATGTTAGAGACTTTCTCTTTATACCAAAATTAAAAGGGAAATTAGTCGATTGGGTTTATAGAGTGCCCAAGACCAAATTTTTTTTGGGCTGATTGCCTTTGTTGTAAAATTACGAAATGCTTATTTAAAGGAAATACCAGGCCAATAATCTTGTTTCAAAATATTATAATACATTTTTTGTTTAAAATGATGATTTCAATCAGAAAAATGACCACATATTATTGATAAACAAGAAGTAAAACGTTATAACATTTCCGTATTATTGCTGCTATTTTGATCAGTCCACCGTGAAAAATAGAATCACATGGTATGTAGTACTTAGTGATGTCTTGAAAGAAGTAGCCAATGAATGAAACAACCAACCTTTTCATGTTATATCTATTCAGAAATTCGTACCATTTTTTTAAGCGATTCGATAGGATTTTCTACTGGACACTATATAATCGGAATTTAAGACAGGGGTACTCCGGGAGTACTCTAGACTTCCACAGGACACCTATTTTTTGTCTATTGTCTTATCAAGTCATACAACGTCACCAGTGCCGAGCACGGTCAACCAATGCCAAACATGGCGACCTCCATAGAAAACATTTGTTTGTAATTGTAAAAGGCACACACTTATGCAGTACATATTCTTACTTTCAGAACGCAAAGACATCTTTTAAAACCTACTTAAATTAAACTGTCCTGTTAGTACACTTAATGTAATGAACATTATACGATACTCTGTCAGCCGGAACTACCAGGGGTGGGGGGGGAGTGATGTCATAGCTTTCACGCAGCGATTGTGCATGCGATCGCGCACGCAGACTTTGTACGCGCGAGATTACAGCTGCGACTGTCCCGTGACTCGCCAAATTTAAAGACGCCGTGAAAGTTGTGACGTCACTCCTTAGATCAGGCCGGACGAAGTTTAAAACAGGATTCAGTGACTCCATGTACCTATAAATAGACACCTGAAGAAATAATGAAAGAGAAAAGATGTCATAAAATTTGTCAATTTGGGTTGGGTCAGTTGGCAAGTACATGAAAAACTGGGTTTTGCCTATTTTTGTCTCGCCTGAAATGTGGTCGGCAGAGGACTTGTATCAGGTTTTCTGTAGTCTGTACATATGTAGGTTCTGTCTGTCTGTTTATCAGTCTGTCTGTCTGTCCCGTGTTCACTGTTGTGTACGATTTATTCTGGAGTTCCGTAAGGGCTACGACGATTGAACTTGGTGGAAGGAAAGCTGGCTGAAGAGTTATCAACCTGATAGATGTGGGCATATTTCGGCAAATTAAGTATGCAAAGGAGCTAATTATATGACAAATCAGTGTAAATTGCTATAATTTGAACGATACATCGGATAGGCAAAATTTCATCATGCATGAAAGCCTATCTGGGGGTTGAAATTTTTGCAAATTTGAAAGTATGGCATATATCGGTTGGGGAAGGGGTGGAGTGTTGATTAGGTGGAGGGTGGAGGAGGGCGGGACGGGCGGTGGGTGGTGTTGTGAGGGGTGTTGTGGAGGGGGGGGGTTGGTGGGGAAGGAGAGGGGAAGGGTGATGGGAGTAGAGAAGGGTGTTGGGTAGGGGGGTGGGGTGAGGTGAATGGCCTTTGGGGACGGAGAGGCGAAGGCGGAAGAGGGGGGGGGTTGTTGTGAAGGGTGTTGGGGAGGGGGTGGGGTGGGGGGGAGGGGGGGGTGGGGGGTTCTGGTTGAAGGGTGTGGAAAAGGTGGGGTGGGGTTTGTTAGGAGGGGTGAGGGTGGTGAGGGGTGGGGTGGGGGGATTTGCGGGATATTGGGGGTTGTTGGGGGAGGGGTTGGGGTGTTGTGGGCTGTGGGGAAGGGGGTTGTGGGGTGTTGTGGGAGGGGTTGGGGTGTTGGGGAGGGGGTGGTGAATGGTGGATGGGATGTTGAAGGGTGTTGGGTAGGGGTGGGGTTTTTGCAGGCTTTTGGGGAGGGCAGTGGGGGTGGGGTGTGAAGAGGGGGGTGGGTTTTGAGGTTTGGGGAGGGGGTGGTGTGATGGGGAGGGGTGGCGCCGCGGGGGCCCGCGGGGGTGAAGGGTGGGGGGAGTGGGGGCGGAGCGGGGGTGGGCGGACGGTAAGCGGGGAGGGGGGGGGGTGTGGTGGGGAGGGCGGGGGGTGGGGAGGGGTGTGGGGAGAGGGTGGGGGGGTTGGAGGGATGAGTATTGGGGGTGGGGGAGGGTGGACGGGTGAGTGGGGCGGGGGGGGGGAAGGGTCGGGGTGGGGGAGGGAGGGGGTGGGGAGGGGGGAGAGGGGGGGGGGTGGGGGGAAGGGGGTGGGGGGAATGGGGGTAAGGGAAGGGGAGAGGGGACTGGGGGTGGGGGGGGGAGGGGTGGGGTCCGGGTAGAGGTGGAGGGGGCGGGGGGGGGGAGCAGGTGGGGGGGGTGGAGGGGGGGGGGGACGGGGGGCGGGGAAGAGCGGGGGGTGGGGCTAGGGTTTTAGGTTGGAGGGGCGGGGTGGGGGAGGCGGGCGGGATTCGGGGGGGGGGAGGGGGGGGAGGGGTGGGGGGGTTGGGGAGGGGGTGCGGACTGGGAGGAGGGAGGGGGAAGGGAGATGAGGGCGGTGTGGGGGGGGTGGGGAAGGGGGGGGTGTGGGTGGAGGGAGGTGGGTTGGGGACGGGAGGTGGGGTGTTTATGGAAGGGGCGTTGGGGCGGGGGGGGGTTGAAGGGGGTTGGGGAAGGGGATGGGGTGTGGTGGGGCGGAGGTTGGGTGTTGGAGGGTGGTGGTGGTGGTGAAGGGGTGGGGGGAGGGGGTTGGGTTGGTGTTAGCAGGGTGTTGGGGAGGGGGTTGGTGTTGTGGGGTGTTGGGACGGCGGGTGGGGTATTGCAGGTTTGAGGGAGGGGGGGGGTATTGCAGGTATTGGAGGGGTGTGGGGTGTTGGGGAGGGATGGGGTGGGGTGTGGGGAGGGCGTGGGGTGTTGCAGACGAGGGTTGATGGTTACATGGTGTTTGGGGGGTGGGTGTTTGTGGGGTGTGGGGAGGGGTGGGGGTATTATGGGTGTTGTGGAGGGGGCGTGTACAGGGCTTGTGGGGTGTTGCAGGGTTTGGGGAGGGGGGGTTGGGGAGGGGGTATCCTACAATGACTGCACGTATCTGTTGCCACAAAGTTTTTGGGAATACCCTGGACTATAAAGCAGGCGAGGCTGGTGGTGCAAGAGAACCGCCTTGTTTATTCTTATTTCCCTGAAATGAGTCAGTACAGATGATTATATGGGGGGACAGTGTATTACGAAATTAGTGTTTGAGTGGAGTCATACTTTTGTTGATGGGGCTATCAATGTTAACAATTACGTGTCCCCCAAAGGCCATGCGTCTTGACATATTCTGACAAACACCCAAGTAAGTAAGTAAGTAAATCCGGTTAAGTTTTAAATCCGGTTTTGTCCCCTGTGACCACGAGGGTGGCTGGGATTCCACCTCAACTCGCAGCATGCCCGTACTAACCTCCTTCCACTCACCAGATTCAATGCATCCTCCATCTCAACCCCAACCCTACTAAAATTCTCCTTCCTCAACTTTGCTTTTCCAAGTTCTCTTTGGACGTCACAGTCCTCAAAACCACCCACCTCGAACTCAAAAGCCCTTCTTAAACTGCCAGTCATCCTTCTCAGTACAGCCCATTACCAACGTACACTATTCCCCTTCACCAACCGGTCCACCACCTCCCCAACCAAAACATCTGCATCAAGTCTCAGTCTTCAACACCAAAATCGCTCTGATCATTTGCTATTGTCCTCATCAGAATCCCCCATCTTCATTTTCACTCAGACACATGTTCTAGCTCCCATACAGCATCATGATCCACACAACTCTTATACACCAAAAAACCGTTCATCTCAAAGGGTATTTTCCCTTTGACAAACAACATCCCCACATTCCCTAAACTTCACCACCCATAACTCACTCTGGCTGTCAAAAACCCCCACATCACTCCCCCACACCTGACCCCCCGGTATTGAACTCCTTCACCAATTCCACCTCATCACACAAACTTGCCTCCTGTTCCACCATCCCTCCAGCTCCCTTATACATCTCCACACAAAAAAATCTCTTGCCAAACTTGGGGGGTCACTCTCTAATCTGTGTGCATCTTCCATGGATCATTTCCACATTCTCACGAGTAGGTGTGATCTCCCCCCTGGCATATGCTTTTACCCCAAATGGCGTTGCTCACCACTGAAGTCATCCAATAGTAGATTCAGTTTTGAGTACGATTTCCTCTTGTCTTGAGGGATTTTGCTTATGAGATGGGCAAGACAGGCCAGAGGGTTGGTGATGAGTTTATGGTCAGATGAGACAGCCGCAGCATAGGTACCCTACATGGACTTGCCCTGGAATCATGAACAGGCTTGTAGTAAGTATATCAAGAATAATGGATGCTTATAAGCTAGGTTGGTAAAAAAAGATTTTTTTGTGTCATATCAGTAGAGCCAAGGCAGCCTAATGGTGGGGTACATATTTCATCATCAGACATTAGTTCAGTGTCAGACATAAGATGGTGCTAGCTTTCGACATGCTTTGCGAGGGGATGCATGACATACGCACATAGTATAAAAAGCGCTAGCTATCTGCAGACGTCTGTCTGATGGAGAATCAAGCCACTTTAAATGTCCACATGACCTTGTCTTGGCAACCATCAAACAAAATTTTATAATTATGAGTCAAATAGTAATGTCTTATTGTCTTTTGTGAAAATAATGTCTTCAAAAATGCATAATTGCGTGGTCTAGCGATTAGCAAGCCTACCTCTGGAGCAAAGGGTCCTCGGATCGAATCTCAGTGGACCACTTGCTGGACTTAATTCGGGAACTCAATTGGGATTTGATTTTTAAAGATATTGATTAAACCCTGAATGCCACTTTTCCCATGGTTCATTGATATGGGCAATAACCAATGAAAGCTTGCATTACCCATCGGGTGTGGTTTCGTGTTGTAGTGTGTTTGAATGTTGCAATTATGGCGCTGTTTAACTGCTGCCTCTAGTACATTGTTTCTGTCTAAGTAATTATAAGTTGTAAAGTCTCTAGCAATTTGGCCTACAAGGCCACGATTTGAGAGGGATTAAATATTAAAAAAAAAAAAAAAAACATTTAATTGTAAGTTAATTCGGTCAGAGTCAGTGATCTCATAAGCAGAATTCATTTTATCCCCTGGCTTGAAACGCAGAAAGGGGATTTTTGATAAACGTGGATTTGTACGTTATGCTTTCACCTCTCCTTCAAAAAATGAAGTCGATTTACAGCAGACTGCGGTTAAAGTTTGCAATCGGGGTCTTTCATAGGTGAATTGATGTAAAGGTCATCGGACCAAGGTCAAAGGGGGTAATAGACCAGTAAAATGTCATCTGAGGGGTCATGTTCGAGAGTGCCATCTTTGCCAAGGGGGATGACGCAAGTGTACTTGCAGTATTTTATATTTCCGTAGAGCAAGATGTGTGGCAAAAAAAAGAAGAAATAATAATAAAAATCCTTGTGATTGTGATTCTTCAGGTACAATGAGAATGTGATTTTTTAAGCCAATCAGCAAATCTAATATCTCTCATTATGCAAATTGATGTTTTACCATGTGTTAAGGGTAACAATAATTGTTTACAAAACATTACCATATTTTCTCAATGATTTTCGTTCTTACCAGCAAATTTCAAGACAAGAAAAACGCTTTACCATGCCTATGTTTGAAAAAAGTACCGAGTCTTGGTATCGGTAAGTAAACTCTAACAAAGCTGGTACAGCACACACAACAGCACATACCGTTGACGTCAACACGGATCAAGAAATTATAAAAGAAATTAGGATCCAGGAAACCAGTGGAGAGAGAGAGATGCTTGATGAAATTCTGTGATGGAGGATGTGATGAGAGGATGGAAGGGAAGAACAGAAGGGAGGGAGGGGCGGGAGAGAATTGGGACGGAGTGGGGTGGGGATTGGGAGAGAGGAGAGGAGGGGACGGGAAGAGAGAGAGGGAGGGAGGGAGTATAAGATAGAGGGAGGGGGGAATGCGACGAGAGGGAGGGAGCGAGGGAGAGAGCGAGGGAGGAGGGGGAGAGAAGAGGAGCAAGGGAGGGAGGGAGGGTGGGGGGAGGGATGGGGAGCGAGCGAGCGAGGGAGGGAGCAAGCGAGGTAGGGAGCGAGGAATGGGACCTCCACTTACGATGATTTGCGAGGGAGGGACGGAGAGGTGAGAGAGGGAGTAGGAGCGACCGAGGGGACTGTCTCCTTCTGGGGACACTGAGAGAGAAGGGAGGGAGGAGAAGGGATGAGAGGAGGAGACGAGAAAGAGAGGGGACGCGGGGGGGGGGGGAGGGAGCGAGGGGAGGGATGTGAGGGAGGGAGGGGAGCGAGAGAGGGGAGGCGAGAGCGAGGAAAGGAGGAGGAGGGGTAGAGAGGGAGGGAGGGAGTGATGGGGACGTGAGGAGTGATTGAGTGAGTGATTTGAGTGATGAGTGAGTGAGTGAGTACTGAAGGGAGTGAGGGAGGGAGGGAGGGATAAGGGAGGGGTGGGTGGGTGGGTGGGTGATTCACCCCCTGTGTCTACTGCCCATTTTTATGGCGTTATACATGCAATATTGATGTATTTAGCCAATCAGAGGACATGGTATGAAAAGTTTTAGGGTTTTTACAGATTATAGAAGGTCATTTTGATTTGGTTACTCAGAGGTTATATCATGCTGTAGCATGTGTAAAGAGCCACAATCCGAGAGTACTGAAGAAGAAAGGTGGTAAACTCGGGATTAAAGGCTGACTCGGAGATTCCAGATTAAGGGGTTGCACTCATTTTGCAAACAAATTTTGTTTTTTTGCATATGCTTAATGGCTTGTCCAATACTAATCACTATGTGAAAAACTAAGCTCAAAAACGAAATCCTCAATAGAAAATACAACTTTGTTATACAAATTCTGGATCAGATTTTCGTTATACACGGATCCTATGGCACTGTTCAATGTGCCATAAATATGTACTGTGTGAAAACCAAAAATCCGATACATCTGTAACTTTCGAATTAAGATTTTAGGTGACTATCTTAGTCCAGGATGACTATTTAATTACTACACAAAAAATATATATTCAAAATCTCTGAATCGCTTAAGGGTTCAAGTTTCAATCACCTGAAAGGAGAAAGTGTTGCGGGCTAGTGCACCGTTGAGTTCAACCAAGTCATACTCATGGGGAGAGAACAAGTGAATCAATGGTAGGTTTTTGGTTTGTGCAGTGGTTTTACAGGAAGCAAAAGCTGATGCAGGGGTGTCGCAAGTGGTTTGGCAGGGGTGCAGCCGCCCCAAATGAGAGAGTTTCAAACTTCAGAAAAAAAGGGTTTTTAAAGAAATTTAAATTGTGTTGAAATTAGGATTTTGACCCATATGAGCTAATTTTTTAGCTTGTACCCAAACATTAAAAAAAAATATTTATTAATGTATTAGTGATGCATATATAAAAAAAAGTACCAATCGGAAAGTAGTAGTGAAAAAAATCTGTTCACATATCCATTCCCTTTTCTGAGTATTGTCCTTCAACCTTGCTGCTCGTTTGTTTTCTGGTCATCGCTATCGATCACGTCGCGACACGTTACGGTTGCGTGTGCGACCAACTGCAAACACAAAGATCACCTTAGTAGCCCAAGTGGTCATAACATGTGCTTCATACATTATCTATAATATAACAAAATAAAATTGGGAAAAGCTAGTAGTGAAAAAAACAATCTTTCAATATCTCCTTCCTTCTTGAGATATTGTCCTTCCCAACTTGGCATATGCTCATTGTTTTGGCCATCGCTTTATAGATCATAATCCAGACACGTGACGTTCCAGTGTGCAACGATTGCAGACATGTTACTGATATTGAGCAGTAAGTCGATATCAAGTCTTCTTTTAGCATGTCCAAACCACTGGGTTCTCAAATAGGATCCAGCAAGAGATGCGTACAAAATCTGGTGCTTCACTGAATTCGGCAAGAGGTCCCTTTGTTTGTGCATTGTTGCTCCAGCAATGGGAAGACCAAGAGCTGTTCCATGTCTGTGGTGCTGTTCCACAAACGCTAGGTAGTGTCCTGATCGGCTTCCAGGTAGCCCCATTCGGTAGGGCAACTTGAGATCGGCCAATTCTGGTTCTTCAATCTGTTGAGGCATCGCCATTCAGCCCATGAGGAGTCAGCTCCAGGTGGGAGATATCAAGTAATTGGCATTATTTCTAGTTGCTACAAGAAGTTTTTGACTTGTGGTGACCCGCGTGCATTACCTGATGACCTGTGTATTATCTGATGACCCGTGCATTCGTGAAAAATAATTCACGCTGAAAACAATAGATAATCTAACACGAGAAGTATATATCAAGATATTGCAAGTGTAACAGCATTATTGTTTGACATATTTTAGTGTTTGGGTGTGCGCACGCAAGGATGAGAGAAGTTTGTGTGAACATGTATGGATGCATGCGTGGCCGTACGGAGGATTTATTTTGGGGGGGTGCGGGACTTCGAAAAAGTGGACTTTTTTGCTAAAAGTGGACCTAACCCCCCCTAAAATGGTCCTTTTTTGGATTTTTTGAACATTTCATCACCAAAAAGTGGACTTTCTTGTCAAAAGTTCTCTAAATTTTTGACCTTTTTATCAAAAAATGCAGCAAAAAGTGCACTTTTTGCCCCTTCTGTGGAATTTGGGGGGGTGCGACCGCACCCTCCCCCTGCGTACGGGCCTGGATGCATGTCTTTGTGTATTTGGATGCATGCTTATTCTGCTAATGTTCTGATTGTACTTTTCAGTTGGAATATTGGATCAGCACACATTATATCCTTCTCAACAGAAGTGAATTTCTTTCTTGAATACGGCACTGCACCGATGAAGAATCAGATGGCCTGGTTGGAAGCAGACCTTGCGGTAAGCAGGCAGTGGCGGCCAAGCCTAATTCATTATAGCAACTCACCAAAATGTCAAAAGAAATTACAGCAATACGGAGTGCAAACCACAAACCAATTTGGGTGCTTTGATGTGGGTCGGTCATGGGTGTTCCCATGACCCACATACGACCTCATCCTCGTTCGTTATTAATACAAAAAAACAGAAATAACCCTTCCAGTGGAGTTGATTCTTCAGCTCCAACGGTTTTGAAATAAGGAAATATTCCTTGACAACATATAAAAAATTCAGAATTTTTTGTCAAGATTTCGCTTTTACGTGTTAAATTAGTGGCGACGTCTGAAATTGGGATTTCTTGGCCACCCTCCCCTGGCGGTAAGGGCATATTTGGTCTGACACTACACAGCTATTCAACTTGCACCCTGTAATCACCAAAAATCAGCCAAGCAAGGTCTTCATTTGCTTGCTCTTATTTTTGCACTCGTGCTAAGAGTAGTGATACACAAGACCAGCGTTTACATCAAACTGATGAAAGCTTCAGCTATCTGTCTATATTGCTAAAAAACAAAACAAGAGATGGCTGTTTATCTATCTGTGCTAACTATACAGTATACTTCCATGTCTATTTTTAACAAAAGTAAAGCCACACAAGTATACTCTTAACTTATAAATGTGTCTGTCTGTCTGGCTATGTTTTTCGTTGTGCTTTGACGTATAGAGCTGATATTTGGCATGTGGATGGGGAACGATAGTCGTGTGGGTTTCAAAGTGACTCGTAAGTCATAGATCATGTAGAAGTTAATTTCCTTAGAAATGCCCTAGAACAATCAAATTTGGCCAAACGAACTGTTGACCTGAGCTCAGAACAATGCTGAGGTTAAAGGTCACACAAAGGTGAACTGTACTAGTATTACTGAAAAATAGGTGTCTGGCTATGTGTTTTGTTGTGCTTTGACATATGGAGCTGATAATAGGCACATGGGTGGGGAACGACAGCCTGAGGGTTGTTATCAGGCTTTGGAATTCTCCTTGCAGGTCAAAGGTCATCTAGAGGTCAATTTTTTTGGCCACCTTATTTTTTGCAAGACTTTGCCTTAAAAATTCCATGTTCCAACAACGTAGTCGGCAACAACACGATCATATCTACCATCACATTAAATCAGAAATTACCTATCCGAACTTAAAGGCACTATCAGTAATTTGCTAAATCAGAAAATTGAAAAAATCATCAAAAATCAGATTTTTGCATGTAAGTATTGGTATCCTAACATACCCTGCAAATGATAAGACCAAAAGCACCCTAATTAGGACAAAATTGGCTATTTAAGTCACAACTGTCCATACGGACACTTACTACAACACGTAATTGAATGGGGATTTTAATCTGTGAACACCTTCCTTTTCTGTTATTTTTCAGTTGGAGAAGATAACTTATGACAATTGGTTCACCCTTATCCATCACTTTTTAGCTATCCCTGCAAAATTCAAATGTTTTCACTCTTTCTGGTGGATCACTGATAGTGTCTTTAACTCTACACAAGAGTAAAAGATTAAAATCTCAGGGCTTTTAGGTAAAAAATGCTATAGCAAATAAATCCTGTGGTACAGTACTGGAAGAGAAGTTATCATTAGCTTCCCACAATGCATTGCTTCCAATGGAGGTTTTTGTACAGCGACTGATGTGAATCGTTAGATATGAAACATGGCTAAATTGACAGTACTGATCACAAACTTAAATTTTAAGAATTTTTCTTCACTAACAATTCACATGACTAGCTGTACAAAATTTCCCATTGGAAGTAATGCATCGTGGGAAGCTACTGATATCTTCTCTTCAGTACTAGTATCTTTCCAGAGACCCATGCATGTGATTCAAATGGCATATAATCATACATTTGACACAACTGTTCCGAGACAGAATAGAAGCACAAGTGGTTACACAGAATCAAAAGTATCAGACATATTTTACAAATGTAGAAATGTTTATCTGGAGGATAATCTCAAAGCCTTAACAAAGATACCTCTGGTGTTATATACACACATTACAAAACAGTGATGTAAATGGATTCAATATCCAACAATCCAATGAAATTTGAATGATTTTATTTCTGTTATACATCCTAGGAGGCAGCTAAAGCTGAAAATCGTGCCAAGCAACCTTGGATCATCACCATGGGCCATCGTAACATGTACTGCACCAACATTGATCACGATGATTGCACTAATAGACGGTGTTGTAAGTATCTGGAAATTGGGGTATTGCCTTCATGCTATGATCATAAACTTTACGACTATGGTGGGGGTGGCCCAATCATGGTCTGATTTATATTTTGATGTTTTCTTCCCTCAACTGGAAGTATATCACAAAGGACTTCTGATTACAAAAAGTTTGATATTAAAATTGGAATTGGATTGAGCCACCTAAACAAGTATAGTGGTAAAGCTATGAGTTTTAAATAATATTTTAGCGAGAGCCCAAGATCTTGTGATTCGTATGAAAGAATCCATTCAATTTTATGTTTTGATGAATTGACTTGAATATAAAAGAGTACCATAATCAGCTGACTGATAAAGAATTGCCTTCCAAATTACATTCCAAGTCAGTATCTCTCCTTTGACCCTAAATACTTGTCGAAAGCTCACAACACTAGTGTCAGTACTTCTCAGGGTGCAGCATGTTTTATGTTATTTAAGCTCTAAAATCGAGAATTTCTAGCCTTGGCGGCCATGACTTTCTCTCACAGGCTTGTTTTCGCTTATTTTGGTTGCCGTCAGCTATCGATTTGATTTGACCCGAAATGAGCTGACGCTAATTGAAGTATAGTCTCGACTACATCTTGTGAACGCTACATACGATGTCTACACACTATGTCGATCATTGTATAAACTTCTGTAGGCAACAATGCTGTAATCTGATGCAGAGACCACCATGTTCGAGTGAAATTGCACGCCCAATATCAGTTTGAGACTCCAGCGCCAGCTAGATATCGAGACAGATACAAAAAATTATAGGTTTTTGTGTCCCGCCACCTATAGGGAGGACCACTAGCAATCCGTTGTTGCGTGTGTTTGTGTGAACATATATATGTTGTGTGTGTCACTAAAATGTAATTTTTTTTTTAAAGTGACCTCAATGAAAAGTTTGAAGCTCAATTGGAACCCAACTGTGTAATAGATTGCACCATGGGACCCTTCATATGTTGTTGAGGTGAAAATGCCATGTGCCCAGGTCAAAGGTATGTGAGGTAAACTTGAAAAATAGATAAAAATGTAAAATTGACCCACAATTGAAAAGGTCATAGAGTGCCACACCTTATAATTTCTTCTTAATTGATAGCGAGCGCAAAAGCCGAGAATGCAAACTTCTAGTTAAAAAATAGTAGAAAGTATGACGGAAGATTTCTCAAAGCATAATGAGTTAAATCAGGCCAGCCCATTGAATAGCTAGAAGACAAAATTGTTACTAAATTGTTTCTCATCGGACAGTGTGTGTAATGTCGTTAGACCAAATTTGAGAAGTTTTTCATCCAAAATATCAAAAGGAAACCATTTTCTGGCCTTACAAATTTTACTGCTGGTTAAGTAAAAAATATGAACTTTCTTCTGATATAAAAAATCTTAATTTGAAGTTGTAAAGGGGGGGGGGGACATGTTGTCGATCGGTACCCACCTTTAAACACTTTCCCCGGAATTTGGGCTGCTTCGAGCCCAGATCGACAGTGTATTGTTGTAGGGCCGTTCAAGTTGAACCATTGCTGAAAGCTAACGAGAAATAGCAATTCTGACCGCAGGGAATGATTTAGATTTTTCTGCCAGAGTGTCTGCTCGAGGCGTTGAATCAATGAAACTGCAACCCGATATCAGCTCATGTGCCCACACATGTTTGCCGACGGGAGGTCAGTAATTGCCAATCTTTATCCCTAAAGTCCCTGGTGTGTGAGGCCCATGAATGTGCCTAGCACAGGTCCAGGGAAGGGTTAAGATTGAAGGTTAGTGGTTAGGGTTAGGTCAGACCAAATTTTGGACATAACTCTCCTTGGAAATACTCTTAGCATAAACCTGAGGTTCATTATTTGATTCCACTATGAGCATGTCTAATCAGGTTAGTGTTATGTGTAAGAGTGTTAACTACCACATTCAAAACCTACAACATATCTGTAGGTTTACAACTTGTGATGCATGTAACCATGCTGTATGATCTTCAGTCTTGTCACGCATTGATTAGGCAAACTCCTTGTTACATAGTGCCATTGAAATTGATTGAAAGCTCTAGAGTTTGTCCTATCTTTTTAGAGCATGTGATCCAGTAGAAAAGCGCAACATGTTTGTGTCCTTGGGCAAGACACTTAGTCTCAAATGCCTCGTTGACCCAAGCAACAATTGGGTACGGTTGCTCTTAAGGGTGATATTACAATCTAAGTGCTGATAGGGTTGTGTGCTTAGTCAGCTGCCATCTAGATGAAACGAAATGATTTTGTCAATTTCGTGATGGCAGCATAATGATAATTGGCAATTACACTGTGAGTGTCTTCTAGGACAGATGCGTGTGCGATAAAAATAGACATTATTGTTGTTCTTATTCTCTACTAGCTGCCAGTCAAAGAACGTATCAGATAATAAAATCCTTAATGGCTATAAATCTCTCCATGATCATGCTCCAAATTTAAAAGGCATGAACTCTGGTCACAGCAAAACTTGTCGTTCTTCGTACCAGTAGATTTGGAGACATGTCATTTAATGTGCTTGGCTCATGACTCTGGAATAAGCGTCCAGTTAAAAACAGAAAGCATCGTCCAGCATGCAGTGTCTTTAAAAGAGACATGAGGACATTTCCAGAAAGAAGCACCCCCAATTTTGTTTTAATCCAGTTTTTTTTGCATATTTGGAATGCTTACCAATGTATTAGATCACACCTGAAGTGAATAAGCCGAATACGCCGTCTTTATGTAATAAGATGATGACAGAAAGTCAAAGCATGGTTTGCTATGAGGACAATTAAAAACAAGGTCTGTGGTTTTCTTGTACTTGTTTGTTCAATAAACCTTCCAAACGTTATATTCAATTTCAAGTTTATTGACATAGGCCTCTGGCCCAAATCATACATATCACATAATACA
This sequence comes from Ophioderma brevispina, assembly GCA_023653785.1. Lineage (NCBI taxonomy): Eukaryota > Metazoa > Echinodermata > Ophiuroidea > Amphilepidida > Ophiodermatidae > Ophioderma > Ophioderma brevispina. The sequence goes on along the minus strand of JAMKCH010047251.1, from coordinate 1,998 downwards.
GGGTGAGTCAAATAGATTTACACTCGATTTCAAAAAAAAAAAAAAAAAAAAAAAAAAAAAAAACAATAGCTCATTATATCCACTATCATTGGTAAAAAAATCTAACGTTTACATTTTCGCATATTGCAGATATGGTAAATTAACCGAAAGCCGCCAAAACCATATTGACCACGGTTGTAAAATTCTTCACTTCCACAGCAGCAAAAGCCATTGAGTTAGTGTCATCTAAATGCTTTTAAGCATTTGCTCTTGTATTTTTTTCTAAGGTAACCATTACCTAATCCGTAACAACTGTTGTTGATAATATTTCCTAACAACAGTCAATGGCAGTAGCGTAACAGGGGCAAGGGGAAGGGGACGCATTGTCCCCCGCCGCCCCCCTCCATGGGCCTAACAAGGAAATAAGCTTAAGCTAGCGGTAAAGCAGGAAAGTGGGAAAAGGACAAGCAGAAAGGGAGTAGAGAAAAGGGAAGGAAGGGAGAGGAAAGGACTGAGATGCAAAGGGAAAGGCAGATGGCCGTTGAATGTGTCTAATGATTCCCAAAGTAGCCCCCCCCCATCAGGTTATGAAGGAGTCGGTGGAAAGTGTGGGTTAACCGGCTGTATTGCACAGGATTGCCTACATATTTGCATTCAGTTTCCGCGAAAAAATATGTGAACAATTTTGAACATTTATTGAAGTAATCCTTCAAAATTTGGGTGTAAGATTCCATAATTTGTTATTGATTTCAGAAGATTAAATAGTATCACATTTTTCTTGATGAAGGTTTACACAAAGGTATCAAAGCAAGCAAAGAATGTCATGATGTACTTGTGTAGACTCATCCAAAGTCTCTTTGGCAAAATTCCACAACAGTGATTCCGTGGACAGAGTGAAAAATGGGTACCCATCTTTATGATAGCATAACTTCGCAATGCAAAGTTCAAAAAACAAATTCAAAATTTCTCTAGTAGGTGAAATAATCTAGTTTTATATGTGGTTCTCTGTATCTTTGGTAGATTTTTCACTGCTGTAAAAAATTCAAACAAAACGAGTGTAAATCTTTTTGACTCACCCTGTAGCAGTAAATTATACCTTACAGAGGGTGGTGAACAATAATCAATATTCATTTCTGATTTTTAAGAGCTAAATAGATAAATTTACCAACACTTTGTTGAATTCCTTTTTTCTCACTTGTCAGTAATTGTTTGAATGTAATATGAGTAGGGTATCTGTGGTAATAGAAAAAAAAAAAAAAAAAAAAGCACACCAGAAGAAAATGGTATTCAGTTTCTATAGCATTTAAATCACAACGAACACAAACACGATTTTCGACTGGAGTACCCATATATCGACCAGATTGAATAGCAAGTGGGAGGTTACCACATCTAAAGTCCACGTACGCTTTGCGAAAACACATAATCGTATTACTGTCAAGGTATGACTCACTTTGCAAGTTATCTTTAAATAATCTATACATGCGGTAACAATCACTACTTGATATTCTTTCTCGCCATTGTTGAATTGAAATATAGGTAGGTGGTCTACAACCGATTTAGTGCAATTTGAGAGAAATTCATTTCCTAAAAAAATCTCCCCCTGTCACTTAAAACGGGAGCTGAAAACACACTTACGTCCTGATGTTTAAAGCGGCACTAGCACATTTTCAGAAAATATGAAATTTTTTGCTCGCAAAATGATAGTCTAGGCGGGGACATATTTTATGCAGGGACATATTTTATGCATCGCATAAATCCGAGTTCGCCTTGTTTTCGGGATTATTACCCAGCCTGTGGGGCACATCTGATAACCAATCAAATATAGACTGGCCGCACCCAAGCTACACCCGCCCATCATTTGTGAGTGTACAACCGCTGACCTCAGAGAAAAAGGGAAGACAAATGGACAGACACACAGACAAGCATATGGTCTATTATAATATAGATTAACAATACAAGGTTATGGATATTGAGAGTCAAAAGTCCCCATCTTGCTTGGTTGACATTTCTTACAAATGC
>JAMKCH010047250.1:0-11565 GCA_023653785.1 Ophioderma brevispina | reverse complement strand
GAGCCATACATAGCCAATGTTCAAAATGCGGAAGTGTGGCTGTAATGTAAATGAGGATTTTGTGGGTACACTGTCTGGCTGCTTCACTGAATTTCTGCAAGGTCCTTGTCTTTGGCATTGTTGCTCCAACATTGGGCCGACACTGAATTCTGCAAGTCCCTTGTATGTGCATTGTTGCGTCAACATTGGCCGACCAAAGATTTTCCCATTGTCTGTGGTTCTGTTCTACAATTACGGCGGGTGGTCCTGATCTGCCTTCCATCTAGCCCCAACTTTGCAAGGCAACCTTGGATTATTCGATTCTGGTTCTGATCTGTTTGAGACATCGCCATTCACCCTGAGGAAGTCAGCTCCAAGTGTTTGCTGCTCTCAGTCAGGTCAATACCAATAGATGTTACTTGGTTGTGATTATCAAGTCTTCTTCCTCCCAAGCGCGACTCTCTTAAACTTCCTTTGAGACGTTTCAGGGGTTGGATTGCTTGAGAACTCTCTCTAGATACGTGCGTTTACACTGGTCTCTGTCCAGACATAGGAGGGTGTTTCACATTCTAATTTTGCCCTCTACGGCTCTTGCAGTGCTCGCATCCACACCGAAACAGATGTTTGGTGGAGCAATTCCTGCCGAGGATGTCTAAGTTGTCCGTTGACATTCTGCGATAAGCGGGCAGGGGGCATTTAATGCTGGATCCAGCTTCTTGGCATGTGGGTTTACCTTTTTCATACAGTTTAGCATACCTGCCATAATAGTACAGAACACGTGCCGTCGATCTTAGGGGTAATGTTGGCGGCACCCCATCTTGTGGCCAGTGAGTTTGTTCAAGATGGTTTATGCGTGAACATACTTTACTCTAATTTACTCTGTCTTTTCATGATGTGGGTCCTTATAAGAGAGAGTCTGAATTAATAATCCATCCTTGTCTAACCAGGAGAACTAAGTAGTTTAAAATTTCAACTTGGTTGGGTGTAACATTTTTGGCTGCGTTTATGTTTTTTGTTGTATACCTTCGACTCGAAGCGTTCGGATGGTAGACCATTCTTTTTGCTGTTATGAGTTCATTCGGTGAATTCAATTAAGGTGTGCCAGATTTTGGTCCTTTCCTCTGACACACTTCCACCTTTAGCATTTTTTTTAAAACTGAGAGGAGTTGGCTTGCAAACATGGGTGGAAATACCCTTGATATACTTTAAGTACATTCCTTTGAAAGGCCTGGTATGTATTCCGTCCTACAGCCCCTCTTGTATGATTCTCCGGGCAGTCTTATTCCCTAGTTTTGGGGCCAATTTGTCATACAGTTTGGAGTTTTGGAGCAACCTTCTTCACTTTCTGTAGTTAAGTGCCGCTTAAAGCACTTTGTTTGGTCTTCCTGACTGCCAGCATTGGACCTATAGTTAGTGGAACAGGATTCAGAACAATCTTGCTATAGAGGTTAGAGATGTTTTTGCCAACAATCGCTATAATAGATCATGATTTGTACCTCTTTCCACTGGCCCTAAAATGATAGCGGCAGTTTAGGGTCGAGAAGGTGATTTAGATGTTGACTGTCTAAACCATTCTTCCACAGCATTGTCCGTCTTTAATTGGCTTTCATCATTGTAGCCCCATTGGGTAATATGGCTGTTTGAAATCGCCAATTAAGAATAAGGTTTAGGGTGGAATTCCCAATAATTGAATTGAGGGTCCTTGAAATCTCTCCTGATGGAGTGTAGACTGATAACTATGACAGAGCCGAGCTCTATGGTGAGGACTTGATGTGTCAGCAGATATAAGGTTACTTCTATCAACCGGTCTGTTTTCACACATAGAGCACTTCCAAAAATGTCGATGTGGTATCCGATGGCAAGGAATTTTCATGGGAAGTATTTATTAAGACCTTTGCTTAACATTAAGCTACAAAGTCCTTCTGTTTTCTTTTCTTTCCCCCCCCCCCCCCCGTTTGTTTATTGTTTTATGCAAGATCAACTCTATTTGGGTGGTGGCAATTTGGCCATCATTTTGAATTTGACGGTTAGAAAGTGCCACGTAATGGACGTTGACCCCTGCAATCAGTTTACACAAATCCACTAGCGGAGAGCAAGGGGAAATCAAGCTTTTATTGTGTCCTTTTGCCCTGTGATTTTTTGGACCGATTGCTGGGCAATGAATCAAATTCTCACACCACTGGATGTACATTTTACAGGCGTGTATAACCACAGAGCCACAATACCAAATCAAATAGGGGATGTTATTTTTAATGGAAAAAAAGCACATTCAAGTAGCACGGAGGGATCATACAGGCACGTAAGTGATAATCTAAAAGTAGTGGCCATTCGAGGTTTGGCAGCCATATTGGCCAAATTTAATGGAAAGAAGCAATTTAACAACAGCCCTTAATTGGTGTCCTCTTAAGTTGGGGGCATTACTTCCTTGAGGGAGTTATATCAAGATTAAGAAAACATTCATTACTTGATAATCAAATGATAAGCGTAAGTGAAAATTAGCCGCCATTTTGGACCTTTTCGCAGCCATTTTGGATTCAAGTCGATTTGGTTGTATTCTTAGAGTGACGTGAATTCTACTTTAATGCACATGTTCAATAAACAACTTAGGGAATCATAAACAAGATCAAGAAAAAACATTCATTTCTTGATAATCAAAAGTGATATGCTTCAAATTGGACGCCATTTTGGATTTTCTGCCATTTTGGATCGATTTGCTCATTTTAAACAAGGAAATTACCAGTGGAGTGTCAATCAGAGTATTTCTGTTTCTAAATGGCACAAAACACAATCAAATTTAGTAATTTGACATATTAATAAACATAGCAAGCACGTAAAAACATGACATTTAACAGTGGCGGCCTTTTGATTTGGGGGGCAATCTTGGAAGAAATTAATTTGGCCCCTCGACCAGATTTATTCAGCAGGATCAAGAGCCTACATCCTGTGCCAATTTGGTACTTTTTCACCCAAAAGCACAATAGGTTTGATATTTTCACCATTCTGCATGACTATAAACACATGTCAGTACTTTAGGGATAAAAAGTATTCCAACAGTTCAAGATCAACAAGGCTTTTCATGATCATGCATAAAAATTCCCTAAGTAACTAACGCTTTGTAGCTAAATGGCGTAAAGGTCCGGGTTTTATTGTGTAAGAAGGGATTTTTGTGGATCACAATGCCTTTGAGGTGAATTTTCCCAAAACAGGGTGCATTGGTGGGATTGACTCATACAACCCTCTGGGACTCGCCTAATCACTTCCTTGTCATTCCTAAGGTGTTTTAATCATACAAATGTAAAATGTTGGTTTTCAAGCAAGCAGTATATCGTCAAATAAGAAGTACAGTGTTCTTCCCACATGCATTTCTTCCAATGCAATTTTTGCATTTTGCACTAGTTGTCACATGATGGGGGGGAGTGTGTAGTGACACAAAGTACTTACAAAACAAACACTAGCAATTCTGTTCATTTAGGTACCATTTGTCACAATAAATGTAAATTCATGTGACAACAGTGCAAAAATTTTAATTTTGGTTGATGTGTTATTGAAGGAAAAAATATTTATGTTTAATTTTGATACTGTTCTAGACATCTTAATATATATTACTTCTAAGGTTATATATTTTCGAATGCATTGTTTAAAGTGTTCAATAAGTGAATTATAAAATCTTTACCTTAAATACTTATCATTCTGTTAGTTTTTGTATTGATGTTCTTTAAGGCACATGTTCTGACCTACTGCTCTATTCAGAGTGTTAACTCTTTGCCACACGTAGCCTGTTGATGGATTGTTGATTAATATCGAATAAACCTGTAAACAAAACTTGACATAATTATTAAAAGAGGTACAACATCATACCTTCAACATAAGAACAATATCCCATACGTCTTATTAACAAGAGATTTCCATGGTAGTGTTTCTTGCATATACACACATAAACCATTCAGTTATTGACAGTATTGGTTCAACACGATGCTTGTTTGGAAATAAAAGCAAAGATCCGTAACATTTGTAATGTTCCACTAGTGCAAATCATCTAAGACTTGGGCTTCTATAACCCATTCTTCTTATCGTGTCCAAACAGCCGTGGTTCTCTAATAAATCTAGCCAGAGATGGGTACAACATCTGCCAAGGTCCTTGTCTGTGCATTGTGCTGCTCCAACAGTGAACAGACCAAGAGATTCCATTGTCCTGTGGTACATTTCCATTTCCTTCCTCAACCACAAGTAGTGTCCTGATCTGCTTCCAGGTAGCCCCATTTCTGAAGGAAACCTTAGATGGGCTGTTTCATCTGTTGAGAATCGCCATTCAGCCCTGAGGAGTCAGCTCCATGTTGGAGATGCTCCAACAGTTCAATACCAATTTATGTTACTTGGTTGATTGCGAGTATTTCTTTCATTTCCACAAAGGCGACTCTCTTAAACTCCTTAAAGACTGCCTTTCAACTTTGCTTTGCTTAGGAAATACAACTTTCTCTGAATTTAAGGCGGTTAGCAGCAGGTCCTGTCTGGACGATAGAAGAGTTCTTCACGTTAGACACTTGGCAGCTATCATTACTTGATAGGCAGGGTACGTCTTACACCAAGGCTATGTTAATGTGTGAGTGCCCTCGATCAAATACTAGTTTAAGTAACACCTTTCTTCATATAATGTTCTATGTTATGTAGTTCTTAATTTTAAAAAAGATGTTTAAAAAATCATGGAAGTTTGATTGAATTTACAATGCGCAACAATAATTCTTGAAGTGCATAGGGTCACAATGCTGCATGTGTAAAGAGGTCATCATTTTTAGCCCCTTATAAGATTCTTAATTGGAGGGAAAACAAAATGCCATTTGGTTTCATTTTCTGTTCACCATAAGTCCAGGGTCAAAATACTAGTACTTATGTACACACTGTCGCTAATAAACAATTTGGGCCTAGTATTCTGGAAAGGGACCCTAACTTCAGATCTGAGTTTAAACCAGGGTTGTCCTACCTAGTGGACCGTTTTCCTTTGGTCAAAATACTGTGAAAGTTTAATGTAATGGGTGAGAAAATTCCTCATGGGTGGGCTATTTCCAGACCCATCCTGAGGATTTTCCTCACCCGTTACAACACATCCACATTTTTAGAGTATGTTTGAAGGAAAAAGCTCACTCAGGTACACTAACCCTGGTTTAAACCACGGGTCAAGGACAGATTTCCCTTTCAGAATACCAGCCTTGGAGTTTGCTGTCACAAAGGTATTATTCACAGATTTTGCCTTCGTTAAAGTAGCTTCCACTTTGTGTGTGGGGTGTGGGGATGGGGATGTGTGTATGTGCATGTGTGTGCGGAGAGTGTGTGCATGTGGGGGGTGTGTGCTGCAGTGTGTATGTGTTTTTTGGGGTTAGCGGGCGTGTGGTGAGTGTTGTGCGTGTGAGTGAGTGAAATGAATGTGCATAATTTAAAGATAATTATGTTTGTATACCTCAAACACACTACAGAATTTATTCAGCAAAGATAATTAATCGGATCACCCGGATTTGGTTCATCACTGAAAACATGTTTGTCTTGCTCAGCACTGCACCATAAATATAGCTTTAAACCGTAAAGAAAAACTGACACACACTTGCACAGAAACATATTCGCATGAAATGTGCGTGCACACACATGCCTGCATGCATACATACACACATGTGAGAAAGGTGGTGAATCTCAGAGTCTCCTTCCTGGGAAATTTGCCCATTTGGGAGGAAATACTTGATTTTGTTTTTTAGATAAATACATGAAAAATGGTAGGAATCCTTTGGGGAATGTGATTATATTCCCAGGAAATAATGCAATTTTATAAGGCGCCACAGACCACCCACCCACACAAATGCACGCACACGGCAGTCACAGCACACACACGCCACACACAGCATACTGGTGCGGTTTAGATTAAACTCAAGGTTTATCATTTTTACAAAAAATACGAACTTAGCTTCTAATGTGTAAGTAATACACTGAGTTTGAGTAGTTTGGTGTGGCATTTAGACCATTTGACCTTTTCCAGTACAAGGTTATCCTCTCGCTACTACAACCAGCCATGCAGTAAAGGGCACTTGAATATCATTCAACTTAACACCACAGTTTCAATCAGGTTCAAAATCAAAAGCAAAATTTTGTGTGGTTTTAAGTTGAGAATTTGTATTGTCTGCCATCTGGCGTAACAATAAGGTGGCAACGAGAGATTTCGCATATCAGGTCCCTAAAAAAATCGAAAGTACTGACTGTTTGCCCTGATGTAAAGGCTCTGGTCAAAAATATCCCCATTTGAAAGGATTAAGAGGGGTCCCTACATGGGTTGCCAAGTAACAACTCGGCTGTCGCCGTGTCGCGATTTAAGTGCACTTGGAGTGTCGGCGGTTTTCGCTTTTTAGCCCCAGCTCAACGTTGTCGCTTGTCGATCTTTAATAATTGTGTGCCCATCGGGATGTCGATCATTTATTGGAATTTGGACTGTTTCGGGATGAATGGTAGGATTTGCCCCCACTTAAAATTCGGCACCTTTATAACATAACATGCGGGTGATTCCGTTGAACGTTGCCGAATTCGTTAGCCGGTGGCAGAATACTACATTCTTTCCATGGGGAGAATCAGTTAGAATCCAGTTGCGATAAAATCCCGGATAAACATTTAACTTTATCCACATCGTCAATGTCACAATCATCGGAAACATTACCGGTTAAGTACGTACAGTACCTCTCTTTTAGGAAATTCCTCTGCAATCGCCGTTTTAAAAAACGTTGACATGGCATGAATAAAGTATCATCGCCAGTCTTTGAGCTATTTTGGTACAATTTGAATAAGTCCAAAACAATGTGTAGAGCCTAAGCCTTAGGCTTTGTGTAAGAACGGCAACGAACAAGTTTGCGACTGTGCACCTGGTAGATGTAGTCCAAGTGCTAGCACGAAAAAAACATAATTCTACACCATTCGATGTCGTTTTGAACAATTGAAAGTTTGTTTTTCCAAAATCAGTGTGTCAACTACAAGTGCTGAAAAATACGTTGAAATAAATGATATTATATCAGAAATGTTTAGCAGACACGGTAAACAACTGTCTTCACTGAACATGCGGCGGATTGATTTGGTGTTGCTAATTGCATTTGTTGAGCCGGTAGACTCTTTCTGCTGTCATTTTAAATGCTATGCAGTGTTAATAGGTGGTAAGAAGCTTGCGAGTGAGACCAACCCGACATTCGCAATGAGTTTGTGACAACAAATCAGCTGAGGGGGATTTCCCGAAAAATTTTGCATCATCTTTATCGGTCGCGGGCATTCCCAAAACAATCCCTATCCGATCAAAGAGGTTAATAAAGTTGTAAATAAAACATGAAGCAAAAACAGGTCGAATTAAATCTCTATTTTTGTTCGGTCTATTCACAGTAATTTTTAATCGCATGATATTATTGCTTAAGTAATTAGCCACGATTAAAGATGATGGTACAAACTTTTTCTCATTAGGCTGAGTTTACCACGTGTATTGAATGGAACATCCAAGCCATTTCATATGGTAATTAGAAGTAAACAAAAACAAACAGGGGTAAATACGTTAAATAAGTTCCAAATTATTTTTAAAAAATCACTTAAAAAATACAAACCTAGATTTGACACTCAATAATGACTAATGTGTTTTAATTGCTCAAATTGTCATTGTCATATTGGAACTGAAAAAGAGAAATCATGGCGGCGGGCCGGCGCGGCTGCCGGGAATTTCATTTACAGAGATGAATTCTTAACCCGATTATTAAAAAAAATGTTAAATAAATATAAACTGATCTGTCGTGAGGAATAAGCTAAAAATAAAGATCTCAGACCGCACCGGGAAGTCGCCCGTTTGGAAGGTATTTTTCGTACGTCCTTAGCCTTCACTACTCGCTTGTAAGTGTTCCACAAGTTGGGTGTCGCGTGTCAAAAGCATACGGCAGGTAGAAAGTCGTACGTCGGTTTTAATTTTCCCCAAAAGTCCGCGTGTAGACGATAAATCAGTAATTTTGTGGAAAATGTCCGTCGCTTGATAAGAGACTGCGTGTCGAAAAGTTCGCGGGATAAGAAAGGCCGTGTCGCGCGTCGCGCGTGTCGATTTTACCCATGTATGACCCCTATTAGCTGAGAAATGTTTCTTTTTTTTTTAGTTACAAAACTTGTAACATTTCTCACTTCGTATAGGAGCAAATACAAAATTCAGCCTATGTTTTATACTGAAATATAAGCAAATCAAAATCACCTTTTTCCTCTCTTTTAAGACATTGCTGTAGCCAAATACAAGGTAAGAAACTCTATGGAGTGTCGAATCTATATGAAATTATGCATGACACAATATTTGGGTGCATCAAAATCTTGGTTGCACCTTTAAGACATAATTTTATCTTTCCTTACAGTGGCAGGTGCACAGGCATTTAGACAGATTTGAACCAGAACCTCCTCAAGACCACAAATACTTGGTTCAAAATCTGACACACCTTTGTGAAAAGTTTGCTCTTTACCATTTGCATAATTCGGCCATTTTTGACGGTACGAAATTGGTAGTTTGGTGAATTATCAAATGAAGCTTTAACTAATCCTTATGATTGCCCTTCCCCACCAATTATATTGGAGTAGTGGGTTTTTTACTCGGGCCATAAGTGCTGGACATAACACACACATGGTCGTGACATTGCTTATACTGCTTCACAGTGCAACACAAACGTGCCCCGTTTTGGCGGGGAAGCAGGCGTACATTCTAAACTGTACAAGAAATTGAGCCACAGTATAGGTACACTGTACCACAAGTTGTGGCTTGAACTTGGTTCGGGGGAGAGGGAGTGGTTTACCTAGTATGAAAAATGTCTAAACAATTTCGAAAAGATTGTGGAGAAAGGTCTCTTATTATCGACTAAGCCATGGGATTTTTTTTTTTTTTTGATTTTATTTGATTTTTCACCAGTGAAGACAATCTCAAATGCTCTAACAAATTTACACATGTGAACAGATCGATAGACAGGCATCTTACTCTTGGTAGTAAAACCAGCAGCTTTTAACATACCTAAGAATATTCAGCATTGCTTGGAGAGTGTGCACCTCAATGAAAATAATCTCAAATGCTTTAACAGATTTCATGTGTGAACAGATAAAATGAGGAGGGTGCCACAAGACCTTCAGTACATAAAATTAATTGACAATGGTTTGAGTGGGCACTCACTGAAAACAATCCTATAAACTGCTCAGATTTCACATTGTGTGAGGGTTTAGTGCAGGAAGGTCCCATCTGCAATTAGCTGCCATTTGTCACATGTGTTCTTATTAAGTGTATACCTGCCAAATCTAAAAACCTGGCAGCTAATGCAGATAGGGCCTTTTTGCCCAAACATCTCGATGGACACATACAGATGCAGAGGCACCAATGCTGTCATTTGAAAATCTTTAGAGTGATAAACGTTTGCTGTACTTCTTAAAGGAGAACAGAGCCTAAAAAAAAATGACAAGCATGTGTTCATATACATATATGACTGTCATATAAGAGTAATTTCAACTCTCAAACCCATTCCTTCTGAAAATAAAAAAGTATTAATTTTGTGTTCATGGATAAATCCAGAACACCAAGTTATACTTTTTATTTTAGTGGGGGAATGGGTTTTGAGAAATGAGAATTAATCCAATACTAGGCGGCCCCGGGTTTCGCGATCACCTTGGGTTTCGCGATCACCTGGCATGAATGACCCAGGTTTCGCGATCACTGGCATGAAGGACCTCAGGTTTCGCAGTGCCTTTGACCTGGCATGACCTCTGATGACCTTGTCATAAACTTTAAAATTTCGGCATAATCAATCGCCCCCGCCACCAAGTTAGTCTGAAGACACCAAAGTTTACCCAACATTGACCTCCTTGACCTTGAATGGACCCCTGATGACCTGGTTGTGACCTTTAAGATTATTGGGCATCAAATAATCAAAACCCACCCTCCCAATTCATGGCCATACCCCAACATTCACTCCATTTGACCTCCTTTAACCTTGAATGACCCCAATGACTGTCGGACCTTTAAAATTTTCGGCATCAACAATCGACCTCACCCTCCAAGTTGGCATGTCCTACCCTAACATTTTACCCTATTTGACCTGAATGACCTCTGATGACCTGTCGTGACCTTTAAAATTTTCGGCATCAACAATCGAACCCCGCCCACCAGTTCATCTGGATACACCAAAGCTTACCCCTTTTGACATCCTTTGACCTTGAATGACCCCTAATGACCTTGGCCATGACCGTCAAAATTTGGCGTCAAAAATCGACTCCACCCGCCAAGTTTCATGTCCATACAGCCAAGTTTACCCCATGTGACCTCATTTGACCTTGAATGACCCTGATGACCTTTGATCCACTAACCAATACAACTTCGGTCTTCGGACGGTCAAGGGGCACCCAACCCACTCAAGTTTCAGGATGTCGACCCTCGGTCTCGGAAGAACCAACGTTACATCATTTGACATTGAATGACCCCTATGACCTGGTCGTGACCTTCAACATTTTCGGCAGCGGAAATCGACCCACCTCCAAAAGTTTCCTGTCCCATACACCAACGTTTACCCCTTTGACTCTTTTGACCGCGAATGACCCCGATGACCGTTGATCCAATGAACAAATAAAAAATCGGTCTTCGGAAGGTCAAGGGGCACCCAACCACCAAGTTCAGGAACGGGCGCGACCCTCGGTCTCCGAGAAAAATAGACGCGGGCAGCAGAACAGACCACACCCGCAGACCACCGGGTATATTATATAGGAAATAGGCACAATATGTATAAATATTAGTCTAGCAGATTTAGGGGTTCCAATGCACCCCCTTAAAACTAAAATTCTAACAGGAGTTTCGATCTCTACGGACATCTACTAAAGAATTTTGATGTTACAAAATCAAATATTGTCCCACGGGGTCCGTTTGGCGGCCATCTTGGCTTAAGAGGGATTAATCGCCACCAAAGTAGTTCAATTTAGTGAAAAGTATCTCAATGATTCGTCTCATCATGGAATCAGAAAATATTTAAAGTTTGATATATCGTGATGTTCAGTTATAGAGATATGGCTGAAAATGTGATAAAGGTCATGACCTTTTGATTGGTCATGGTACAGGGGGCCAAATTTTCAAAGCTTCAATCTTGATAAATTGGTGTCAAATTGTTGGTAGAGCGAGCAATCTGGAAAATGATTACAGTTCATGGGTTGATTTCAGATCTTCCATTTGGGTCATCGGTTAGGAAAGAGAGGGTTGGTCCCGAATTCCCAACAAAAACAATAAAAATTTGAGTAAAAGGTAACTTCTACCCCTAATTTTACCACCTAACGAAACATCCTAGATAGTGCAACTATACTTTTCTGGATTGCTCGTGCTCATAGCTACAATTGATACCAAATTGCCCAAGATACATGCATTTTGAAAATGTGGCCCCCTGTACAATAACAATCAAAAGGTCAATGACCTGATCACATTTTCACCCATATCTCTGTAAACTGAACATCACCAGAGATACCAAACTTTACTATTTCTGATTCCTTACTGTGAGGACGCCCATAATGTGAGATAATTTTCAACTAAATTGGAGC
>JAMKCH010047249.1:0-10886 GCA_023653785.1 Ophioderma brevispina | reverse complement strand
TTTTTTTGTCATTCTGTTTTTCAATACGATTATCCTTTTTAATATGTTTGATGTTCATAATGTATTTATGCAATGAGATGAAATAAAACCGAAAACCTGAAAACTTGTACTCAGTGATGAAAGCAATATAAGGTCCCATGTCTCACAGAAAATAGCTGTGATGCTAATCACAATCATTTTCTGCAGCACTTAAAACCATGCATGACCTTATAATTTCTAAACCCACAACCATTTTATTATATTTTCAAATTTGAATAATGCCCCCCGATTTTTGCTCCTAATTGATCAAACCTTCAATGAAATATTATTTCCTACAGCTTCATTCATATAAGGTGGTTAACTTGGATTAGCACAATTACGGACTGCCATTATTTGGCATTTAGTTACAATTCAAATTGGGAGTACTAATACAGATGCAAATTTGATAAATGGTCGAAGATACTGGAATTACTAGAGAAATTGGATGATTTACCTATGTCCATATTTAGGAGGTTTGTAAGTCTGTATACGTAGAAAATGATACCGGTTGTAGCATTCGTAGATATCGCGGTGAGAACACCATGTCTTAATTTAATTGATACGAATTGACTGCAATAATCAGCCAAAAGTTAATGAAACACACTCAAATTTGTTCAATTTGATAGGTTTGTTATTTTTGAATTATGTTGCAGAAAAGAAATGAAAGTATTGAACACTTTTGTTTTGTGTAAAGATATACTACACTTATCCAAATAAGGCCCCCTAATACAATGGTAGCATCCTCAATGGGGTTCGCTCATTTAAAGATGCAATACAAAATGCCAAAAATAGTTGGCTCGAAATCCGAAAAATCGTAATTAGACTACAAACATTTTCTTTCCTCGTTATTTGAATGGAATTCAAACACCCTTGGCCCTTGGTCATAAGCTCAGAAAATTCATACAATAACAAATACAATTATTTGTTACACCAGCACGGCTTGTCCGTGGGAGCTTCTTAAAAGCATAAACACTACTCTTGGTTTACATGTAGTCCCTGCTTTGTGCTGCGCTGCACTTTGCATCAGTCGTGTTCTTCTAATTGCGCGGTGAAGGCATTTCCAATTCCCTAACTTATTTTGTTTTCTGTCCTTGAAAGGCCTTTCATTACGATAATTTTGTTACCCCATTTGTTCCAATTGACTGAATATTGCGGCCTGTGTATTTTTAAGGGGACTGTCACATTGGAATAGTAAATATCAAGATTTTATTTTGTTACTGTGCGCAAGTACTGTGTTTTTAAAAGCATTTCTTGTCCATGTTTAAATCACTATGCTGTAAGAAGTCAGCTGGACTATTGAACCTTGGTGCATTCTTGAATACAAAGGGTTTATTTATATCAGACTAGTGATCACTCCATGCCCACACCAATCTAGTATTTATGTTTAGGCAGCTGTGCAAGGTAATGCATTGTCTTATTTGGGGGGAAGGTGTAATCCTATTGACTAGCGGGTAGCTTTGAAGATGATACTATTTGTTAGCATTATTATGCATACTTTTGGTAGCAAGAACTTTTAGGTGGGGCAAGCAAATCTTCACTCCTCACTTAACATCCATCGAGTCACGCCTTGAGAATGGTCCTCAACATTTAGCATTGCAGCGAGAAGACCATAATATGGTCTATTATATTAGATAGTGTATCACCACACAAGATAACCTTATGGAATTGGTTTATAGGCATGCCTACCTTTATTTGGGTGCCAGTTTGTGATATTAAAATTCTGGCAAAATTAACTGATGGTGAACTTTACTTAAGAAATAAAGGGTGATGCAGTATTTTGTCAAATTTTGTAATTTGTCGGCTACGACTTCAAGAGGATGAGGGCATCGACCAGATATCAAGCTGCATGGGGACTCCCTGAATGCTGGAGTACTACCATTTTCGGCACATTGTGAGTAAAATTATTATATTACTACTACTACAGAACATATATAAAACGTAGGCTGAATATACTATAGGTTTTTTTTTAATTGGAATTTTCAACAAAACATGATTTCTGGTAAAATTCGTAAATATTTGAAATTCAGAAACCCAAAAACTGTACAATGTTGATTTAAATGAGGTTATGACAAATTTGTTGTCATGGTTTAATTTAACAAAAAAATATAATTCAGAAATTTTAAATCTCCATTGTTATGGAATGATTATAAGAATATTTTAACCTTGTTTTGTGGTTTCTGCAAAGAATGTCAACTTAATGGGTTATTTCACTTATGTTAGAATGTTCTGTTAAATATATAAATTAATTAGAGCATTGTAATGGACAAACCCCTTTCAGGTGGATTTTCCAATATTTTGTCCTAATACAGTGCCACCTTTCTTTTGGTTGGATCTGAACTACTTGATGGATCCGAGTTGATTTCGTGGATGGAATCCTAAGTTATTTGGTTGGGGATCGTGCACTACCATACTGTACTACTCTACTACTCTTTTGGGGAAACAAGATGGAGAACTCTATAGAATAACACTGAACTCTAGAACAGAATCAAAGCACTAGACTAAGTTCTAATCAACATAGTTAAAACCAGCAATAAGTAAAGGTTATTAATTAGATTAAATCCGATCTTCAATACCAAGGTACGTTCAAGTACAATCGTTTGTTAAATCTCTGTAATAGAAAACTTGTAATAGCTCCTTCTGATATATAATCTTTGAATCTTGAAATGTAAAATATCTGAACGAATACATGAAGTTAGCCATGCATGAGATCTCATTATGACTTAGGTTGTACATTTGTAAAATCATTTATTTTCAAAAGTCAAGACTCTTAAATTAAACTTGTGAATATTATCTAATGTGTCAATTAATGATTCTTTGTGTGAATTGGACAGCCTCTGAACAACGTTAGTCAAGTATTGTTCACGTCAAATTCTTTTGGGTGAGAGGGACAAGGTGTCTTTTGGATGGATACCGCTTAAAATGCCTTTGCATGACTAGCTACAAGGAACATAAATGGTAATAAGCCATGCTTTAAATTATTGGAGCAGAATATGACATTTCTTTCTTCATGTCCTTATAAAAGACACATCATTGAATAAGTAAGTCACTTCGAGTCGTGTCTTATCGCAAGTTACATATATCTATTTACTAGGACATGACGCTTATACAAAAAAGTCATGACTACACTGCAAATCTGTTGGGTAAAAGTGGTGTTGGGCAAATCCTTGCCGGTTGCGTCAAAAATGTTTTTGTTTCGTGCTAACGAGATCATGAAAAAAAAATCTGCATGCATCATTTTGTGGTATCTCATGGTCGGCATGTGTGTTTGGTTGATAACAAAAAGATTCAGGTTACAATATTCTAAATCTTAATTATATTGACCAAATTATTGTTGGTGTACAATTTACCCAACTTTGGTGTGTGGGTGTGTGGTACCCAAATCGTTCGTTTATCACCCATTGTTACCCCAAACAAGTTTTGCAGTGTTTGCTAACTACAAGACGTGTGTTTATATTATGTAACTTGCATAAAGACGCCTAAATACGACCCTCTACTGAATACAGTTCATGCTAGACACAATTTTGGCCGTGTAGTCGGTGTACAGATTTTTGTCGTTCTGGCTAAAACAAATAGTGAGTGATTTTATCCAGTAAAATTAAGACCTGAATAGCTGTTATGTAGCAAAATTAGCTGGAATATGTTAGTACGCGTAGTCTTGTTCTTATGTCTCCTAATACACTAAAAATTTGTAACAAATTGCATACTTCAAAGCACCGGGTCAGCTAGCCCGATGTTGTTAAGACTTTCCAGACTAGAAGCACAAACAAACCTCTCTATTGAAGCCTGTATAGAAGATTCTAGTGACAAGTAACCGACGCTAGTCACCGATGGCAATTCGCGCATGTGTAAGTACATTCGGGTGACTGACCTTAAGTATACACACAGCCGAATGCAGTAAATATGTGTGTACATTGTACGTGTCATGCAAACATGCTTGACCGCGCCCACAAACACGGTTCCGCGCATAGAATTATGACAGCAATCAATACTCCCATTGCATTCCCCAGTTCAACTTGGTCGGCTTTGCCGGAAAATAGCCATGCATATTTGCATTGTCAACTTATTAAAAATTAAATGTCACCATTGCAATGGTGACACTCTCGTGGGTTCAGGAATGATCTAAGTAATACGACACAGATAGTACATCTCACTAGTCACATTATATCGCGCATAATCTACGATTATTTAGGAGTACTTTTCAACCCTCAATTTCCGGGATTGACTCATGGCGCAACGTTACTAACATAAAAAACAACACCAACACTCAACAACCAACGGAAAGTCTTATTAAATTCTGTTTCAGCTTCCGATAGCCGAGACCATACCGGATTTTCCCATTATCATTGCGCATATAATTTGACCACCTGAGGTTTAAAAAGTTTCTCGAACGTCATGAACACACGTTGCAGAATTTCCAAGATCTCCCCAAGCTGTATCACAAATATGACGTCACCATTCAGTAATGAGAGTAATGAGCGGCGCTCTTCATTTGTAAATTGTATTGGAAGAAGTGTGTACGTGAGAAGCACACTACATTGCTATACAATTTCTGTTCCGAGAGTACAAGGGCTATGATGTTTTTTACCCAGTCGCACGAATTTAAGAAAGCGCCTCACCAGCAGGGTGGAGCCGAGCGTCTTGTTTATTATGTATTATTATGCTACTTGTTTTGAGGAGTTGCTCTCAATTGTGAACTGTGTTATAAAATCTGGTTCAAAGTCCAAGCTGCTGTTTGGTATGTTCACAAAATGTTTAAAATTTCCAAAATAACTACAATAAAGGAAAAAGATTGTGATTTCCCATTGAAAATGATGCAACAATCGTGTCGGTGGGCGAATAATTACAAAGTTCTGAATAAAAGTTCTGTTTTTCAAAATTGATGGCTTGCAATGATAAATGTAGGCCTTCTGAAACTTGTCCCTACCAAGTCAACCGCATCATGTCTAGGCATTGTTAAACCTGATGACCTTTGGCTGTAACATCATGGTGCCATATTAGAGTTCTAATTTGTGGGTTTCACAGAAAAGTTGTTTGAACATTGACCAAGATGCAAAAGTGTGCTCAAATTGGGTGCTTTTAGAGTGTCAGTTTTGGTTTGTGTGAATTGAGATGTAAACTGGGTGTTTTCAATGCAATCTTTACTCAAATGTGCTCAATCGTGAATTTAGGTGCATTTATCAAAATGAAACCCGTTTTTGAAGACAATTCCTTCAACACAAAAATAGCACATGATATTCACGGTGACCGTCATATCAATTAGATGCATTATGTTTATCATCAAATGTTCGCGTTCCATCAATTTGGAACAGACTATACTCATGTGAGTGCAAACAAGATTGATAGATGTAACTAACTTAAAACGAGGTCAAACATTCTCTAAGTTAAGATCATATTCTAACTGAGAACAAGACAAGCGTTAACACGCAGAAAATCCCTGATTTAATTCTGTCGACGTAGGACTGTAAAAGCAGAACAAACCGCGATTAATGGCGCGACCTACATACATAGGCAGCTGGTGGACACTTCAAGTGGAGTGACCGTCATCAAGTGCTTTAGTCAGCTTCAAAAAATATACATAAGTGAATAATTTATCAGTTTGAATGTATGTATTCGTTTTTGTTTCTAAGAATAACAATATTTGTTTCCGTCTAGAGCAACACGATACATTAGGCCCTCACAATGGATTTTTAGTTTACTGTTGCAGGTTAAAAATACTGGGGGCGGTCACTTTTCCATTATCATTATTCATTATTTTTTTCAAGTTCAAAACACGCGATACAAATTTTCCACTTCCAATGCATATCACATAGATTTTTAACACACACGATACAGAAACTACCTACCTAGGCAAAGAGGCTACCACTCATCAATCTCTTTCCTGTTTTAGAAAGCATATAAGTTTGATTTGAGACCATTTTGGATGGAAAATGGACAATTTGTTTTTGCTATTTTGATTTTGTGTTAACCCACAAGGAGCCAAGATAACCAAAACATCCAGAAAAATTATGCGACCATCCAAAGTGACAACTTTTCCTTTTAAAAAAATAATTATTTTGACCATTTTAACCAAAACTGTTGAATCAGGATCCAGGTAATTTTCATCAACCATTGACACACCCAGGAGCAAAACACTGTGTACCATTAAGGAACCATCCAAAGTGTGTAATTTTAATTTAAGAAATCTATTTTTGACCCTTTGGGACCGAAATGGCCAGTGAGTTTCAGGTCATTGGCTCACAAACCATGATCACAAAGGAGCCAAAACACCAGGAACCATCAAAACCATCTGAGACCATCCAAAGTGTTCCCCACTTTTCTTTAACATCATTATTTTGACTATTTTAACCAAAACAAGTCTTGAATATGTTTCCAGGCATTCTCATCAACCATTGAAACACAAAGGACCCAAAAACACTGGAACCATCCAGAAACTATCCAGGAACCATCCAAAAGGAAATCCACTTTTCTTGAAAAATCACTATTTTGACCATCTTGAACCAAAATAGCCAATTTGTTTCCACACAATTTGCTCAACAACCATTGATAAACAAAGGAGAAGAAAACAATGGGAACCACCCAGAAATAATCTGGGAACCAACCCAAAGTGTTTTACTTTTATTTTCAAATAATTTTGATCATTGGACCAACAGCCAATTTGGGGTTCCGGCAATACTTAGGCCCGTCGCCATGGGGGGTGTGGGGGGGGTGGAACACCCCCCCAACGATCCTCAAAAAGAGAAGAAAGAAAAAGTAAGGAGAGAGAGAAGGAAAAGAGAAAGAGAAAAGAAAGAGTGAAAAGAAGAGAAAGAAAGCGAAAAGGGGATGTAAGAATGAAACAAAAGGAGAACGCCATCAAACGCAGTAGATTGAACTCCAGACTTAAATAAATCTAAATATCACAAACATTTGGCTTCCCCTCATGCCAATTAGTTTTGTTCCAAGCCTAACCAACGGTAATCATGAATTATTAATTGCCAACAGTACTTGTGATCAAAATGAGTAAAATAAATTTGAGAAAACACGGGTGGAGCCATGGCCCATTCCCCAAGTTTGTGTCTACCAGTATAAGGGGAATTTTCAGTCGGGGAGCTGAAGTAGTCAAGAAAAAATTGGTAGGGATCGATTCCCTCGCCCCCAGCACCATAAATTTATAGGTCTACTGGCTGTCATTTGAATTATTACTATCTTAACCCTTCACAAATACCCTGCTTAATAGCTAAAATCCAAGAGCTTCCGGGGGCTCCGTCCCCTGGACTCCGGCAGGGGCTCTGCTCATGCAACGCATCCGTTAAAAGCATTGGCGCTCGTTATTTGTAGTTGTTCGCCTCGGCGGTACAAGCTTATATTGCCCGTCTCAGTGAGCGAAGTTAGAAACCAGTCTTTTCTTTGAGTTGGTTACCATTTACCCTCAAAAAGTGGTAATCTTGAAGGTTCTGAATAGGTGAAATCCAAGAGCTTCCGGGGGCTTCGCCCCCTGGACCCCCAGAAGGGCTTCGCTCCTGCACCTCACCCATTAGAGACATTGGCGCTCGCTATATGCAATTTCCCTTTTGGCAGTACAAGCTTATACATGTAGGCTGCCCGTCTCAGTGAGCGAAGTTAGAAACCAGTCTTTACTCGGTCTTTACTTTGAATTGGTTACTATTTACCCCCCAAACAGTGGTCATTTTGTAGGTTCTGAATAGCTTAATCCAAGAGCTTCCACGGGCTCTGCCCCTGCACCACCGCCCGTCAGAGGCTCTGCCCCTGCACCCCGCCAGGGGCCTAAAGCGGGCCGCCTGTACCCATCCGGTTCAGGGCTTTCCTCCGTTTGTCGCCCGGTTTGATGTCAGGCACTTGCGGTGTGCAGTTCAACAACGAATCAAGACAAAAAATGGTCGGTAAGAGCATCTACTAGGACACTTTTTCAACGGCCTTCCTTAAGTGGGCCCGAACCGTGCGCCGTTAGTTGTAATTGTTTATTGCTCACTTACTCTTCCAAGGCTCTTACTCTGCAGCAATAACATTCTTCACTTTATTACCCCCCCCTGAACAAATGTCTAGCGAGACGGCCCTGCAATACTTAATAGCCATTGGAACCAAAAGGACCCAAAAACCAAAAACCCCTGGAATCGCCATGAAACCATCGGGAAACCATCCGGAAGTGTCCATTTTGAAATTTCAAATTTTTTAATTCGGATTCCCGCTGAGAACACATCGGACACCGTACACCATTGGCATTTTTCGGTGCGTGCTGAAGTGTTCACTCATGCGTCTGAAGTGTCATCTTCAGAAATCTGAGTGAATGAACCTTCAGACGCCAATTTTCCTCAGGTGTCCCGATGTGTTCTCAGCGCCTCCGACGAAAAATCTGATTTTTTTTATTTTTATTACTCTGAGGCAGCAAAAAATGGAAATACATTTCGATTGTAATAATTTAATTAGTTTTCTTAATATTTTTCCCAACTAATGTCCGGGTGGAAAAGTGCTGTCCGAAAACATTTTTAAAAGCAAATTTCTGAATGAAACTTGCTTATTAGAAGAAAATCTCAGAATACATGGAAAAAATCTTGACCTCGTAAAATAACCAAATAATGATTATTTTGGGTTTTGGCATTTACGGGCGGGGGGCAACAGGAACTAAAAATTCTTGTGAAGAGCCTAATATGTCTATGGGGTGAAGTCCGGTTAGTCCCAATATGAGTATAGTCGCGTCGCGTCGAACCTTAACGGTTCATTTCTGATTAATATCACATTCCTGTTTTATTCATTATCACACCTATCCTTGAGAAAACTTTTCTCAAATTTGAGCTGATCCCGATCTTGCGGTTTTGGTGTTATGATCTAATTACTCGTTTTCCCCCGGCCATAGCTATTACCTGTTGCTGTAATTTCTGTCCGTTTACGGACAGAAAATACAAATTCGAAATTTCCTACAGATGCGACCGAAAATGCACGTAAGATTAGGGGCACACTTGATTACTAAAGCTAATGTTTCAGATGATATAAAAATCTCAACAATTTTTTAGGTAAGTCGTGGGGAACTAGGCTATGGATCCTAAATGCCCTTAAATCTAATGCTAGTTCGCATTAGTTTACAGTTACAACCGCCCGTTATGAATGATGCGTTTATACTCGGGCTAGGCACGTACAACCATAGAGGTATTATATGGTACAAAACTACGTAAAAAAAAAACAGGGCACCTTACGGGTCGTTTTTTGACATTGGTGGTCGAGGGTGATTCGTGTATGTGAAATGCAAAAGATTGATAATGACTCGTCGACATGCCCGAAATTTCAGTAATGACTCCGTTGTACTATGGTACAACTTACATTTTGATCTTGACTTGTACTTGGACTGTTGGGAATTTTCAATTCCTTATAACATTAAAATCTGTCTCAGGCTCGTGCCATGATGCATATCGTAGCAAAATCCCCGGCAATAATCTCACGGTACGACGGTGAGCAGTACATATTATAGACTTGCGATTATGGAAGAAACTTTCGCGTACTACAATATGAACAGCACGTCGTACAACTTATAGATCTAACGACGTCTGTTATTGTTTCACCGATATACAGTGCGATGAATATTTAATTATTTTAACTTTTTATTTTTTTCAAATTCAATCAAATGGTGAAAAAAATCCAAGCGGTGTGTATATATTCGCTGTGGGGTGTACACACCATCCGTTTGTTTTCAACGTATGGGTGCGTGTATTGGTTTGTGTATGTTTGCTTGCGGGAGTTGTTTGTTCTTGTGTTTGTTTTGTGTGTGTGTGTGGTGTGGGGGGTGTGTGTGTGTGTGTAGTTGTAAAGATTTGAATTTGTCACTAAGTTGTTGTGTGGTGTGTGCATGTAACATTTGTGTAGGCCTATCTATTGGAACTGTGATTTGAATTATATATTTGTGTGTGTATGTACATTTTTGTGTGTTATTTCTGTGCACACAGTGTAAATTATAAGACATAAACGCAATAATATCACAATCTATGTGTGTGTATCTATCTAAATTGTGTGTGTGTATCTTGTAGGTAAGCAATATAGCCAATGGCAACTACCCAGCTATCCAACGTGACATTGTGACAACGTTAAAAAACGTTTTAAAATTGGGCACTTTTGACGTTCATTTAACACTTTAAAAACACGTGAATGTGGTAGACACTTTTTCACGTTTTTAAAACGTTTTATAAGACGTTATTAAAACGATTTGAGAACTACAAACGTGCCTTAATGTGTAATGAACGATTTAAAAACGTTTCTAAAACGTTTATGAACGTGCAAAACATTTGATTATTGCCTATTAAACGCTAATAATAGAGAAAAAAAAGTAATCGGTAACTATACCTGATCTGTATATTGCAAGGAGAATCTACACAAGCATATACACAAGTTTTGGTTTTGACCAGACCAATTTCTCACCTGTACTGGGATTGAACCTGGGACCCTTCGCGTAGAAGACCAAATACGTAACCACTAGACCAGCTAGACGACTTCAAACAATTTAGGGGTAATTTATATTTATATATGCTCGAAGTGTATCAGAAAGTTGTATTTTTTCAAAATGAGTGACCTATTAAAACACTATCAGTGATTTGAAAAATATTTGAAATTTTGCAGGAATAGCTTCAAAGTTGAAGGATAAGTCTGTAGAATTCTCATAATTACCTTTCCAGCTGTAGACATTGCAGAAAGGGAAGAAAACAGGCAGTGTTCCAACTTACGATTCTCCATTCAATTACGTGTTGTAGTACTTGTCCGTTCGGACAGTAATGAACTAAAATCTCCGTTCTGTCCTTATTACGTTGCTTCTTCTGGTCTTATCATTTGCAGGGTTGTTAGGATAGCCTGTACTTTGTACGTACATTCTAAACTCCTGCTTTTGATGA
>JAMKCH010047248.1:0-35800 GCA_023653785.1 Ophioderma brevispina | reverse complement strand
AACCTCTACCTTCCCCAAAACACACCATACACCCACCACATTGGCACGCATACCGCCCCCCTGAAAATCCCCTCCCCCCGACCCTCTCTCACTTCTCCCCCCCAACACATCCCCCTCCACCTTCTACCACACCTAACTTTAGAACTACACCTGGCACAACAGTATCTCTGCATGTTTTTCGATCAGGATTGTTCCAAAGTCAGACCAGTGGAAAGTTTTCGAAATATACATTTTTTTTGCCTGAGGTCTTGCTCTTTCATTTAACACCTCCCTTGTAAAAAGTGCGCCACAAGGCTGAGAATAGAGTGCCCGAAAGAGGCAACCCCCCCAAACCAAAAGTTTGGCAGTTTTTCGATTTTTCAATGGTCACTTGTGGTACAACGCAAGAATCCGTGGGTATTGATTTTACACAAAGGGTTTTCCGAATGAATGAGCGAGAAAGCCACTTGCAATATATTGTGGTACACGTTTCGTGTCCCACGAACTGCAATGTGAGAAGAAAAGCATGGCTGTTTAAAGTTTAACGACGAATGATTTGGAACATTAAAGGTTGATTTAAAGATAAACGATTCCTCAGACTGTACCATTTGACTCAAATTCCCCTGGGGCTAAAACACTCACACCCCGCGCAACAAATATAACAATATTGAGATCCCCTGTTACAGATTTTTTAAGGCTCGGTTTTATAGCTATATCAGAAATAAATGACACATGCTGTGGATAATTTCAATAATAAAATGCATGCTTTGGCAACACACGTTGGACCTACGGGCAGTTCAGTTTGGATTGGAGGAAAGGGACGAAGTTGTATGCAGCCGCGATGTAAAATTTTCATTCTTATATAAAGACCATAGTTTTTGCTTAGAGGTGAGCATGTCCCTCGGTGTAATTCCTTGGGATTGTGCTCTTTCTGTGAACATGTAGTACTTAGTGCGTTGATTATGCGCTTATACGTAGAAACATTTAGAGTCCCAGATTTGAAAACATTATTTCAATATATTTGGCCCTTCAAATGATAAATTTCCTGAAGAGCTGCTCTGTTTTTAAATTCTTTAACCTTTTTAAAAATGTTGTGACTACAATTTACTAAGTAGTTTTATAACGGTTTTAAATTTTTTAAAGGTTTGGTACTTCATCTAATGACACAATAGGGACACAATTGTTTTGAGTTGTAAAATTGTATACTCCTCCACTCACTCTTCTATTTTTTTTTATACAACTACATACCCCGAAGTAGTTTACACTACCCTTATGCATTACCGTTAACCTTACTTTTTCCCCGCATTGTTGCACTACCTGAAGCATCTAAGCATTTATTCTACCATTTTGATGCAATCGGCGGCCCTCAACACGGGCGAAGGTGTGCGAAAGAAAAGCAAATCATGCATTGAACGAGTTTCCGAAAGTCAACTCGACTCGAAACTCAAAGGTCAACTCGAACTCTAAAAGCAACTCAATTCTAACAGCAACTCGAACTCTAAAAGCAACTCGAACTCGACAACTCTACCGCGAACTCATAAAAAATCGCGTTAGGGTGTCCACAAAAAACATCAATTACCCCAAAATGAGTAAAATTACAAAATCTATGATGTTTATAAAATATTTTACACTCTATTTTCAATGGCTTACTCTATGCGGATGTAGGTTCCAATAAAAAACGACTCTTAAACTCAATGACTCAATTTAGTTATGTAAAGTTTTCATCTTGATCATGTGTCCTTGACTCCATACCCATTCTGCTAAGTATCGTGTCTTATAGTTAACCCGTTTTGAAAGCAAATGACGGATTTTCATAAGTCTCTAGAATTTCTTTTAATATTATAATCTACGAAAATAATGCATTTCTCTTTCTTTTCTTCACTCATAATATCTAACTGAACAAAACATTTTTGGGCCTACGTTTCACATGGGGGGGGGGGGGGGGGGGGAGGGGTGGGTGGTTGGGGGGGTTGGGTTGGGTGGGGGTTAAATGACAAAAATAACCTAGTTTTCTCAGACAACACTACATTATTCTGATCACTTCCGATGATTCTGGGGTCCCTGGACGGCGATCACTAGTGATATATTTTGGTTAAAATAGACCCCCACAAAATTAGAATTAAGTTAATAATGTGAAAATTGGTATTAGACAGGGCTAATCCAAGGACACTGCCATTTTGTGGGGTCAAATTTTCTCAACTTTTTATCCCTGAAGCCCATACTCTTTCAAATAAGCTGGGGGACAACCGCCCAGATTTTTGCCTCAAATCCAAGATGGCGGCCAAAATTCCAAAGTGGCCACCAAATTACCCCCTTAATTAGATATACTAATTATGTGGAACATTTTAATTTTCAGTTTTTTCCCGCCGTGTTCTGCCACCCTTAAGCTATACACTTCGAATTCAGCTGAAGCAACCACCCATGGAGGTGGTTTCAAATCCAAGATTGGCGGCCAAAATCCCAAAATGGGGCCAAAATTACTCATTTAGAACTATCCTGCCTCTTATATTTCCCTTTAACAAACGTTTTCTTGTGGATAATGTTATGTTGATGAACCTATTTCTCTGTGTTGAGATTACGGGCCGCCTAAAATTTAGTCTCAAAACCCAAGATGGGTGCCAAAATGGCCACCAAATACCTTAATTAGGGGTATTGTGTGCTGGAGTTTTCCATTGCAAGATTTTTTCAGTAGTGCCCTCAATCTAAACTTATACTCCTTCAAATTCAGGCATTAACAAACCACTCATAATTTGTCATCAAATCCAAGATTGCGGCCTAAATCCAAATGGCCGCCAAAGGCTACCTTAATTAGATATCTATATGTTGAGTTTATCACTTGAAATGTCCTTAAGTGGTTCTCCCTCTACCTATAATACCCCTCAAATTCAGCTGGAACGACACCCGTTATATGGTCTAAAATCCACCAGGGCTGCCAAATCCCAAAATGGCCGCCAAAAGCTACCTTAATAGATATTCCTAGTATGTTGATGTTTATCACTTGAAGGGACTTATTGGGTATGAATCTAGCTTCGCACATATCAATGAAATATCCTAAATAAAACGTAGCAGATGGTTTTCATTGCCTTCCACAACCCTTCTTTTTTCCTAATCCCTCCTTCAGTCCACCTTTATATCAACTTTCCTTCCCCCCGCCCAACATTCTATCTTCTTTCCGTTCCCCAATCCCAAAACTTCATAATTTAATTGCCATTAGAGTTATTTCCTTTCTGTGCAAAAAAATCAGATTTATTCCGACAAATGGTACACAATGTACACAATCATGTAAGCTACCACATTATTCCCTGTGGTATATTTACAAACGCCCCATGCAATACCGAAACCGACGTCAGCGAAATATCCCATACCGCATATATCAACTGCAAGTTTGCACACGCCACATCCTTGGAACTTCGTTGATCATCACAAGGATAGCAACGAAGTTCGTTTGATTTTTTTTTATTGCAAGAACTACACTTTTTACAACCTCCAGGTGGATTTGAGAAAAATTCAAGAGGGGGTGTTTTAGATATCCTTTAGAGTTAAAAAATAGGTTTTAGTTCGCCTAAACACTAACAAGCCATGAACCCGTGGACATTTGAAAAGGGGTCGCGTAATACTTAGTTTTGGTCTCAGTCGTACTGTAACCACTGATCTCTTGTACTAGACAGGTCAAAATATTATGAATATTTGTGCTCCAATAAAGTGTTGGAGGCATTTTATGTTAAAGTGGCTAAGCAAGTGTTTTAGGCGTTTTCGAGGGTGCTGAACCGAAAAAAGAGCTGTTAACAGGTGCGCCGTTGCCGTTTTAACCTTCAAAATTCGAAAAACAAAATGGAGCGCCGTTTTCAAGCATAATTTCTGCTAAACCTGGGTTTAAGGCAACATAAGAAAGTTAGAGTCGGGTGTCAGCCTCACGGGGCAAACCAATAGAACAAGCGTTCATACTCTGGGTTCACATAGCCATGAAACAATAGGGACAGAGAATTCTTTTCGCAAGGCCGGATTTCGCCCATACGAATCGAGCATGCTAACCGGCTCTCCAGTGACTTCCACCTATGACAAGACTTAACAAAGTCTATATTACAAGCAAAACCCCTAAAAAACCAGGAGTGGGCCATGGTTTTGGGGTGTAATAGGAATTATAATAGGCCTTTTTTATATTAGAGTGTATCGTTGCGCTGGCTACAGAGCGCAAAGCCTGTAGCCATGGCGCTTAATGTTCAAGGTATTATGTTTTTAGAGATTATACTTACTTTTGCAGGGGGAATTTCTGGAGTTTTTGAGTTATGCACAGGTAATTTAACAGAAGATGATTGATGTGACTTCATATTTTTTTGCTTATTTACATGATATTACTAAATCTTTTAACAAATGTTTAAGAGATGAGTTTTTAATGTCACTAGGGACCGAGACTTGCCATAGTAAATCATGTAGCATTTCACAAAATACCGTTCGGAAATCCCCAATGGCGCCCAAATCGAGGCAGATCTGTGTCCTACCCTCTCCCTGTATACATAACCACATGTATATTCTCCAATCTTGATCGATTACGCTGGAGACAACAGAGATACAGAATACTTGCTGTTCTTGCTTTTCCGTATTGTAGTTATATAACGAGATGAACTCGTTTTTGGTTTCACGTGTCAGGTACCAGCCGGGTGTCAGGTATTCAGATATCAGTTTTGGCCTTCGGTTCGGGCACCGATATATAAAATCCGACTATGCTTAAATCAAGGTCTGTCACATGACCCCTGTTCCTATTCCCAAAGTGCTATTATTTTTTTCCAAAAGACAACACGTGTATTATGTCTAACACAGTACAAAAATTTACCCTGTTCCCTACTGATTCAAAAACAGACGTACGATGACGATAATCGGTTGTTTTTTTTCAATGGTAGGATGCGTACGTCATTTTTACCTAAAAGGGTCCCCGGGAGGACCCGAAGCAAATAATAAACAATCAATGCCGTACCGACTTCATCAACTCTTTATTTTTCTCCAAAAATTGCTGTTATTCTTTTGTTCCCCTATCATAAAATTCCTTTTTACGATTCAACATCTGTATATTTTCTTTCATAATTAATATTCAATTGTCCCCGGATGAATGTGAAAAAGATGGGTCCAGAAGTCTACAAACTGAAAACCTAGTCAGCCGGCTACATACCCTTACCGTGGGACTGATGATCAGACGGATCCCCCGTGTTGTTATCAGCAGGCTTTACCACAAGCAACTTGCCGCGGCTGCGGGTGTTATGCGTCCACTAGAGCATTAACATTCAGGCCATATCGCAGGAACGATTCAGTAAGCGGTTATGGGAAAGGGTACAGGCCGTACACAGTTTTGTCTTCTGGCATGGGAGCATTAACATCCATTTCGGATCTTGCAACTATAACCTGAAACTTGGTTTGTGGGGAAATCAAATCGACGGGTGGTCAGACCTGTCCCAATCTTACTTTTTCGGAATCACTCTACTCAAACAGGACCGAGTTTTCAAATCGGAATCCATTCGATTGGCAAAGCGTCTTGGTGGAATCAGAAGATATATACCACTATTGATTTGAAGAACACCTATTTTAAGATTCCGATACCCTATCAGGCCAACAAAAAATCCCTTCATTTCGAATGGACTCTCACCCTTCTCAAAAGAAAAATTGACTTCAATAAAGAAGTTGTAAGGAAATGTATTAGAAACAACACAGCAACCAAGAATTGGTCAGTGTGATATACAAGTAGGAGTACGGGGGGGGGGGGTGACATTCCTTTCCACCCGCTAGATGCCAGATCACTGCAAAATCCTCGATTTGATCCATATGTGTGTGTGTGTGGTGAGGAGAGAGAAGAGAGACGAGAGAAGATGACCCTTATATTGAAGTGCCATACAACTGTCACAAGCCAGCCTTCAAGAATTGCACTGTGGAAAATGTTTTTTACACAATTGAATTTTGAAGCCGATTATAATCTTATTATAACACGCGACAAATCCACCAAAGTGCTCATGGCACCACTGTGGTAAACACCTTGGGCTGCTCAACCCAAGAGTTAATCCAGACCGACAGGAAGACTTTATGGGAAAGAAGTCCGCTTTAGATAAGATGAGGAACTGAAGTTCTCAGAGAAAACTACGAGGCCGCGTAAACTCGGCAGACAAAAATTAACGTACGGCACTGGTTCCGTAGGGAATCAAACCCGGACCACATTGGTGAAAGGCAAGTGGATAGGCATTGCATGCACCAACCCACCTCACCCGGAACTGACCATTAGGTAAGATGCCTTCTCCAAGTGGGGAGTCGCACTTGTCTCTATCAACAGACACAGGAGCCATGTTTCAGGAGGAACGGAAAATGCACAAATTTTTTGTAAATTTTGTAGATTGCGGGACATGATCTTAACTCCGAATGGCTGCGATTATACCCGCTCCGGGGACATAAATCAAGAAGAAAAACACCCCGGCCCATCTTTTTTAACATATAAGAAACCTAAGGAAACTATTGATAACATTTTCCCTCTATTTTCTCTCGTACTTTGGACAATTGTCAGACCACTCAACACTAGTTGACTCTGGTAAGAAGATTGATCGCGCAGTAAGAGCGAGCAAGACTGGTGGTACAAGTCCGAAACAAAGATAGCACTTGATGTGCTCGAAAGAAAGTTAGGTCGCCATATTTAAAATTTCCCTTCTACAGCATAGACACTTTTCACTTCTTCATAGCATATTTTTTAGTTTTTTACCTCAGTAACACATATGACGTCACTGAAGTAAGTCTTAATTACAGTCCACAACCCATTTATTATGATTTTATTGTATCCTGTTGATATGACTGATGTCTTCCTATGGACTATTGATAGTCCGTTTAAACGACTTCTATATAGCCCAAGTACTAACCAGCTATAGTGACAAGCACTCTCTTGGACAATTCAATACCTCACTTTAATATTTGTACTTCTGTTCTGGAAAATGATTTAGGGTCTTATTAGAGGTGCTGTTAATAACAAGTCGAAAAGATGGATAGGGCTGGTTTTGTTCCTGATTGACGTATCCTAGAGCGAATATCATCACCGTCCATCTTTTAAACAAGCCCTGAACGTAAAATTATAAATGCCATAAATTCCTTTTGGTAACTTCCTCCCAAAATATCACCCACGTTCTTATTTCAGCAATTTGCCATTTTTAAGGTCATTTAGCAAAATATGCCTACGGCCTTGCCACGGACATTTTGGACGCCTATATGTGTAAGCCTCCCCTTTAGGAAGTTAAACTTATAGCGGTATGCCGTGGATAAAATTTGTATCTGAATGAAATTATAAATGACGGTTTACTAAAACATGGCGGCCATTTTTAATGGGAAGAACCCTCTAACGTTCGCTTTTCGGGCGGAAACATACCTCATCCTAATCGGGGGTACACAGTCACTTCAAGAGTTATATATTGGAAAATTAATCACCAGTGGGTGCAACGAAACGGGAAATCCCGATGATGGGAGCTCATGGACTAGTTAGGAGGTTGTGATTAACAAAAACCCCTTTTATCAATCTAGACACCAGCAAACTTTCTTCAAATGATTTTTCCCTCTATCTGGGTCATGATATTTTGATAAGCTGACTATATACACATTTAAAGTTTTGGTATGAATAAGCCAATTCTTCCTCACTGTTTATCCTTACACCAGTATTCTTTTACAGTTGTTCAAATATGATTGCATACTCTTCGAACACCAATCAACCCAGCCTACCCTGGCTGATGACACTACTTATATGTTAAGGGTCTACAACTTTGGCGCATAACTTTGGCAACCTGTTCCAAACTCTTTAACAGACACGATTCTATCCCCCCGCCCTAAATGTAACGTTGACATTATGGTTCTGGCTGGCCTAGTGAGTTTGTCATTAGACTTTCCACTGGAGAAGGGGGCAGGTCGATGTTCCGACGTGTCAATTTGTCCGAACGGTTTTTTGTTCCGAAAGGTATTACTCAAACGACAGTTCTTTATTTCCGAAAGGTTTTTACATCCAATGGTAATTTCTCCGAAGTCTAAATTCTCACGAGTAAATTAATCACAACGGCAATTGGTCGCAAAGGTCATTATTTTCCGAAATCTAAAAAAAGGGTCATTGCTCCTACAGGTTTGTTTATTCCGAAGGGTCATTACTCCGCAAAAGGTCGTTTCTCCGAATTTTCGGAATATCGCCCTTTCGGAATAAAAACTTTCGGAGTAAAAACCTACTTGATAATTCTATGATTTACTACTAAAGGGTCTTTACGGGTTTTTAAGAATTTTAGACACCATTTTAAGTGAAAGGGGGATAACACGATTTAAGTGTATAACGTTTTAATCCTGATAGAATGGCCTTCACCCCAAATCCCCATCTGTGCGTTTTGCGCCGATATTCAAGACGTTTGATTGAAATAAACCGTTTGATCAGAAACAAACATTGGTTGAGTTGCAAGGTTGTAAATGGCATTTTAACACAGTAGACACTTCCATGTTCTACAAGTAAAAATACAGATAGTGGTCATTTAGTTATTTCTTTTCCTTTTTTGGTTATTATATGTGGGAAAAAGAATGAGTTTTAGGGGGAGGTTAAAATTATAACAATTTTGTCCAAACATGTAGTGATGGTGCCAATGTTTGTACGGAGTTTGTAATAAATGAGGGGGATGTGCAGCATGGTGCCAATGTTTGTATGGAATTTGTAATAAATGAGGATGTGCTTGCAGCAGGATTCCCTATGAAAGAAAAAAATAGGTTTTTGTCGAAGGTTTTTATTCGAAAGGTCGATATTCCGAAATTCGGAAAAAAGGAAAAAGACCTTCGGATAATGACCTTTCGGAGGAAAAACCTTTCGGATCAAATAAACCTTCGGATTAATGACCCCTTATTAATTTTCGGAATTAAAGACCCTTCGGAATAAAATATGTCGGGGCAATGACCCTTCGGAGAAATGATCGATCGGAGATAAAACCTTACGGGGTAATGATCTTTATTTTTCGGAGAAAAGAAGAAAGAAACGACCTTTCGGAGTAATGAACTTCGGACTAATGACATTGGAACAAAAACCTTTCGGAATTACGAGCTTCCATAGAACAGTGTATTCGGAGTAATGGACCTTTCAGAGGAAACAAAGACCTTTCGGAGCAATTACACGTCGGAATATCGAAATTCCTGTAGAAGAAGCAGTGGTGGGCTACAAGTTGAATCAGTAATGGATACGAGCCTTGTGTGGGCGGAGGCACGCGATAATAGGTGGAAATGCTTACCACTTCTCTTGGCCACTTGTTGAGAATCCCTCCGACTTCTTCCAGGTCCAGTTTCCTAAGTTAAACTTGATGCAAAAAGACCTATTGTCGGTTGCAATTTCATTTTCTTGTAAATCTCTCTGAATATCTCTGCATTCAATGTCCACTCTACTCGGTCGTTGGACACTCTGAGTTGTATACTGCTAGCTCTTTCTCTGCTCATGACATGAAGGCTGACAATCGACTGTTTAGCACCATAAGGAATCCCATTGTCATAACATGCGTATTGTTCAGCATGTCTTTATCTATAACATGAATGGCGTCGGATAGCTGATCTGAATAAGAATGCCGGCCATTTTGAATTTCAAATGGGCACCACCTAAGGTAGGTACGGTTTTGCATAGCGAGTATGTAATCTCTAGTGTCACAAACGCATATTGCTCTGCATGTCTTTGTCGATAACATGAAAGCTTTGGATAGCTGATCCAATAATATGGCCGCCCATCTTGATTTGAAAATGGCACAAAACCCAAGCTAGGTACAATTTTGTGTAGCCAAAATAGATGGAATCCTCAGTGTCACAACATGGCATATTGCTCTTCATGCTTTTGTCTAAGCATAAAAAAGCGTTGGATGCTGATCCTAATAATATGGCGGCCATCTTGAATTTCAAAATGGCAGCAAACTCAAGCTGTACAATTTTTGTAGTAGCCAAATGTAATCACCAGTGTCAGAAACATGCATTTGTTCTGCATGTCTTTTCTTTAATAGGAAGGCGTTGGATAGCTGATCTTAAATATGGCAGCCATCTTTGCATTTCACGATGGCAGCCCCCCCAGCTAGGTATCTAGTTCTTTATAGAAAAACACAAAAAAAAAAAAAAACAAAAAAATCAGCCAATATAGCTTCCGCAACCATCATAACTTGGGTATTGCCACCACTATCTACCCTTCTTATGTGCCTTAAACCCACGTTTTAGGGCACAAATATGTTGTAAATGGCGGCCATTTTGTGTTTTTCGAATTTTAAGGTAAAACTCAACGGCCACCTGTAACCAGCCATTTTTTAATTCAGCACCCTCAAAAGATTCTAAAAATCTGACAAATTAAAAAAAAAAAAAAAAAAAAAAAAATACATTTAAAAATACAAAATCTAACCTATCTATACCATGGATTGGCTACACACCAGTAATTGTATAGTAGATGAATGAAACAACCGACGGACATCTTGGTCTACCGACAACACAATACCATCCAGGACACCTGTTTACAGAATGTAATCGGGTGCAGCTTTAGAGACATGCCATCCCCATACTCCAATACAATGGCCACGCAGGCTTGATTTCTGTAGTGCTGTTAGTCGCTTATCCACATTTCAATGGAACAATTTTGGTTTAAAAAGGACCGGTCTTAACCACCCTGCTTTTGGGCCCTCTTTTTTGGATGACCAATAGACAGTATTCAATAGTCCCCCCCATCATGTTTGTGGGCAAGATAGACGCATTCTAGTACTACAATACAATTCAAACCTGTCAATGATCTCTGTCCAATCGCTAACATGGACGAGTTGTACAGCTGAATTTATGGTAGTCCTGGGTTCGTCTCCGAAAGCATCGTAAGACTGCGTAGCCCTAGTTTCGACGTAAGTTACTACTAAGATTTTTTACGCGTTCGTGAAACTTGGACGTAGGCTACGTGTGCCCTACGAGTAAGTCAGATTTACGATTAAAACTTCGTGTGGTCATGAGTACACGTAGCCCACTCGTAAGTGTGTGGAAAGTGAAACAAATCTTAATTTTTTTCCATGTACAAATGCTTGTCCATAAACTAAACACTGTGTGAATATTTAAGCTCAAATTGATGCCATTCATAGAAAATCTCAATTATGTAATTTTTTGTTATACAGTAGGCCTACTATGGTACTAGCTATACTACACCATAATAAATATTACTATATCACAACGTTTTATCTCAACCTTTGTGATGGAATGAATTTAAGATGATTAATGTTAATATACACATAAAAAAATATATTGGAGTCAGCCGTAAAAAGTGCACAATTTTATTCGTCATCATTGACTCGTTGTCCATTTTTTTAATTCCTTTACAAACAGTGCAAGTCTTTGCTAGTAAGTGTATCTATCTTCTTCACTTGCCTTAACAGACCTTTTCCTGCTTGCTGCATGCATTTACGGGCTGTAATATCATTCATTCATTCCAGTCCTTTTTTTTTTCGTGTTTATGTATATAAGGCCTCTAATACTTTTCATTTTTTTTTTTAAATAAACTATTTTTTGTCTTTCCCCCTATAAGAATGACTCCTATTGAGGAAAAAAATAGCCCGCCTCTTTGGTTCTGAAGCCTTTTTTAGTACCGGTGTAGGTCTATCTAGATACCTATCGAAAGTACACAGCCAATAATAATAACAAGCCAATTAAACGCGGTTCTCATCAACCTAGAGGAATTCTAATATGCGAGTGCTAGTCCGAGTACTTAGGTGGCTGTGAAGCCAGGAATTCAAAGGAACTGCTTTTTTTGTCCGATCTGCTTAATTGTTGTTCCAACATATATACGGTTACATATTTGAGAAGGAAATGACTCAAGGAATCCAAATATGATATATTTTTTCCCCAAATACGTATTTTTTTGAGAAAATCATAAAAAGGGAGATTCGTTCACCTCATTTTTTTTTTTAAGCTTTTTGTAAAAAAATATAGAAATTTTTAATAAAATGTGCCAGTTTCATTTGTTGTATTCAGAGTCAGATTCTAGGGTCGCGGTAATTTCCCCTTTTTTTGAAATTCTGCACTATTTATCATATTTTTGCCAAAAAGCAAAACCGCGTGGTTCAATTTGGAACACGCCAGATGTTCAAAAGCTTGACATAAATCACGATTTTTAACCAAATTGAAAAACTAAAAAATCCCGGACCCTAGATTTTTGATATGCACTATACGATGATTTCATTTCTTACCTGTTTCTGATATGGATTTCGAGTATACTGGGACCCGAAAATCACGAATTCTCGCCGAAAGGAACACCGAGAAAATCGCCACTTTGTCCAAATATTGTCTCATTTCGCTAAATATACCTATCCAAACCACAAGGCGTTTCATCTCCTTATTCTTCACACTGCTTCTGCATCTGGTCAAATTACTTCATCTGTGTTCTTATGATCAAAATTCAAACAATTTATGAGCTCAAATTGTGAATTTAAATCCCATTCTGTTGCAAAAGCACTCACGTGGGTAACCATTTTACAATGCATACAAGTTACCATGGGTGCGCGTCATATCGAATCCGATGCATCAGCGTTTCTGATGCGCTCATTAGATCGCGCGCGCCGATAGCACAGACGCGTATTACATAATACGCGAAATTACCCCGCCCTTTTGCAGTTCAGCCCTTGTGATTGTTCTTGGTCAAAAATGCGTAACATAGTAAAAGAAAATGAAAAACTATGAGGATAAATAAATATATATAGCTTCTGTTAAAATATATTGGAACGAAAAAAACATGTTAATGGCGTTAACATGAAAAAAAACTTGAAAAACTGGCCATTTGCCTAAGTTCCTGACTTCACAGCCCCTTAACTCGTCATAAGTCTGCGCTACCGCACCTCACGTGGTATGCTTCTAGAATCCATTAATCGATATTACTAGAACGGCAAGTTCAACACCGACTCGTACCTACTTGCACCACATGCACCCAATAGAAGACACGTAATAATGATCCTAATGTTATGCGGAAAAGTTATTTCTACGACTGTCAAACGCCCATTGGTTCGCGAACGCACGTAATCCAACTTGTATAAAAACAAAAAAAAAAAAAAGAAATCGATAAAAGTCGCCCCACAAAAGTCGTAATACTTACGATTCAAGTTTCGCGGACGAACCCCCTGTCATTATGCATCTTGTCCACCAATATGTGGGTGGCTGACGTCATATTGAATACTGTCATATTGGCATCAGTGCTTCAATTACGAAGCCCAGGTTTCGCAATCCATTGTATAGATCTTTTCGAAACCCACATGCTCTGTTCAGCAATCTACGTACTTTTTCAATGTACCGAGTATCGCTTCTTTGTATGAGTAAGTTTCCTCAGTTTTATTTTAAAAACTATATTTTCTGGAATCCAGGCTCATTTTAGAAAAAAATTGTACAATTAGCCATTTGTGAGAATTTAATAGTTTAAAGGAACCCTGTTAATTAAAGCTGTGTTTTTTAATTTCAATGTTAACAGTAAACGCGATAGTCTTTCATACAATTCCAGAACTTGACTAACCACCGATCATCTTTCAATGGGTGGTGAAAGACTAAACATTGCTTGTGGCAAAACTATAGCGTAATAATAAACGTGGCGGCTTCCTACACGTCTACTGGTTCGAAAGTTATGCGTGAAATTGGTGTTTTTCTTCCATGCAATTACCATGCAAACCATCTGAAACGTCATATTTTAGGGATATTTCATTATATATGTCGATAGATTCATACCAATAACTCCCTTTAAGTGTTCTTTCCCTATACCTATAACCTTCAAATTTCCACTGAAACGGCACCCATTATATGGTCCTCGCATCCAAAGATGGCCTAATCTAAATTGCCGCCCAAATTACCCTAATGTGATATAAGAGTATTTTGAAGTTTTCCATTTTTCAGTTGTTTTTTGTCATTCTTGAACTTACAATCCTTTACAGTAGCTTGAGATCCTCACAAACATTGAAATTTGAACTTTGTGTGGATCTCAAGCTAACTGTAAAGATAGATTCTGAGTGATAGCAACTGCAAAAAATGAAAAAAAAAACTTCACATTTTTTTTTTTTAATTTTTCTTTTTTTATATTTGAAAGTTATAGGTAAAGGGTGATAGAACCACTAAGATAACCTTCAAGTGTAAACTTTAACATACGTAGATATCTAATTAAGGTCACTTTTGGGCGGACATTTTTATTTGGGCCGCCATCTTGGATTGAGACCAATTTAAGGGCGGTGTTTCAGCTGAGTTGCAGGTATATAAAAGTTTAGGATGAAGCCCTACTGAAAACAACACGTTCTAAACACATTGTCACATTAACTAACTCAATTCACTGAGAGCAGATGGGTTACGGGATACAGGACGTGTTTTCAACATTCTGTTGAAGATCAGTGGTGTGCATCTTCTGGCAGCATTAAAGAAGTCTATTCATCTGCCAGTGATGCAACGACTGACACAGCTTGCAATATCACGTGTATAAACTTTATATGGGCATATTAGTACTTTAATAAAAAATCTGCTTCTGGTACCAAACAAATAGAACTGGAGGAATTCAATTGAGGACATTTTGACAGCCTTTTGGATTGTTGCCAACCATTTTTTTGACTTTATTTAAAATTTTAAGGGTTTTATTGTTTCTGTTAATGTTGTTTAGTTTTACCAATTACCAATTCAATGCAACTGCAAAAATGAAAACTTCAAAATACTCCTGGTAAATTTTGGCGGACTTTTAGATTTAGGCCATCTTCTTGGATTCGAGACATTTAATGGGTGTCGTTTCAGCTGAATTTGGAGGTTATCCGTCTGGAGAACCAGTTGAGTGACCTTCAGTGATAAACCTATAATACTAGATATCGAATCAAGGTAGCTTGTTGGGGCCATTTTGGATTTTGGCCGCCAGCTTGGATTTGAGATCAACTCATGGGTGTCCGTTTCAGCTGAATTTAAAGGTTATGGTATAGAAGTGACCTTAAAGTGATAAACTTAGACTACTAGATATCTAATCATTACTTTTTGGCGGCCATTTTTGGAGGTTTTGGTCGCCATCTGGCTTTGAGACTACATGATGGTTGGGTGTCCCTGCTGAATTTGAAGAATATAAGTTTAGAATAGGGCACGACTGAAAAAGCTTCAAGAGAACGCTCCAGCACACTATACCCCTAATAAAGGTAATTTTTTGGTGGCCATTTTTGGCGGCCATCTGGATTTGAGATTAAATCTTAGGTACCCTTAAGTCTCAACACACAGAAATAGGTTTCAGCATAACAGTGTTGTGACCCACGCACAATCAATAAGAGCTTCCTAATGATAAGTGTCATGATTACAGCTCATTTAGTTCTACAGAACCTAGTAATACAGTTACATAAGACCCTCAATGTCAACCCTCATCTACTCTAATTGGATCTTGAAACACTAATTAGATGAGCAACCTTAATTCAACCACTCTATGTAATATGCTGATCAATGCACTGTTGAGTCAATTACCCTATATCTCCTCGAATTGTTTTGGAGCTATCCCTCAACTTGATGCTGAGTGACTGGTACTCATTGTCCACATGGGGTGGCTTGTTAATTGCTGCACTGTCCTTCACTGCTCTAATGTTAAGTGAGCTCTGCTTGGCCTCTCTAATTGAACGCTAGCTCAAGGTCCTCCTCAAATGTCCTTGATGGTAATACAAGTCTCACTCCCTGTAAAATGTGTGTCTTTGTATCGTTTTGGTCTGATTTGTTTTTCCCTAATGTTTGTTTTCATGGGTATAAACCTCAGGCTTTTTGCTTTTCGTTATACCCTCCTCCATTATTGTTTTTTAAATAGTTGTACAGTTTTTGATATGTAAATTGATGGCAATAAATAATGATTGATTGATTGATTGATTGATTGAGTAGTGAGGTACCACGCTACTATGTTATGGTACTGAATGTTGTCCACCTACCATGTTGTTGTGGGATTTTTACATGACATCCTACAAATATGTGCACAAAATACGAACTGAATTGAGTGTATGAAGTTCTTAAATGCGGTGTTTAATATTGCTGTCCCGAAGGACGCACAATATCCCCTGCAAGAAAAGGTTTAAAATGGAAATCTAAGAGGCAGTATAGTTCTAAATTGCATACTTTTGGCCCCCATTTTGGATTTTTGGCCGCCATCTTGGATTTGAGACCATTAATTATAATGAGTGTCGTTTCAGCTGAATTTAAAGGTTATAGGTATAGGATTGACCTTCAACTTTGATAAACATCGACATACTAGATATCTAATTCAAGGTAACTTTTTGGGCGCCATTTTGGGATTTTGGTCTCCATCTTGGATTTTGAACTAAATATGGTTGTGTTCCTGCTGAATTTGAAGCTATAAGTTTGAAATGAGGGCACGACTGAAAAATCTTGCAAGAGAAAGCTCCCGCAACACTATCCAACCCCTAATTAAGAGGGGGTAATTTTGCGTTGCCATTTTTGGCGGCGCACTTGGATTTGAGATTAATCTTAGTTAACCCGTAAGCTCAACACACACAGAATAGGTTCAGCATACAGTGTTGTGACCCCACCAAAATCAATTAGAGCTTCACAATGATAAGTGTCATGATTACAGCCCATTATTGGTTCTACGAACCTGAATGAATCGTTACCTAAGACCCTCAATGTCCACCGCTCAATCTACCTAATTGATCGGACCACCCTCATTAGATGACAACCTTCATCAACCCTCTATTTCTATGTAATACACAAAAAAAAACAAAATAAAAAAAAACCCCTTCCCCCCCCCCCTATCTCTTCACCCCCCCGCGCCCCACCCCCCCCCCCTCCGTCCTCCCCTTTGCTTGCTCATGCACCTGTTGAGTATTAACATATACTCCTCTAATGTTTTGGACTACCCCTCAACTTGATCTGGAGGTGAAACTGGTACTTATCATTGTCATGCATGGGTGGCTGGTTAATTGCTCAACATGTCCTTCACTGCTCTAATGGTATGTGAGCCTCTCTTGGCCTCTCTATATTGAACGCTAGCCAAGGTCTCCTCAAATGACTTGATGTAATAACAAGTCTCACACTCATGTAAATGTGTGTCTTTGTATCTTTTTGTCTGATTTGTTTATCCCGTAATGTTTGTTGTTCGGGGTATAACAACCTTACAGGCTTTTTTTTGCTTTTCGTTATACCTCCTCCATATTGTTTTTTTTTACCTATTTGTACATTTTTGATATGTCATTGATGGCTAAATAAATGTCATTGAATTGATTGATTGATTGATTGCGTAGATGAGGTCCCCACACGCCTACTATGTATAGTGGACTGAATTTATTCCACTACCATGTGTGTTGGGATTTTTACATGACTCCTCAAATACTATGGCACCAAAGTACGACTGAATTGAGTGTAAATGAAGTTCTTAATGCCGTGTTACATATTGCTGGTCCCGAATGACGCAACAATATTATCCTGCAAGAAAAGGTTTAAAATGAATCGAAGAGGCAGTATGTATGTTCTATTTGAATAATTTTGGCCCCCATTTTGATTTTGCCGCCATCTTGGATTTGAGACCACATCATGGGTGGTGCTCAGCTGAAATCGATGTGTATAGCTTTAGGGTGGCAGAACCGCTGGAAAAACCTGGAAATTAAATGTTCCACATACTTATATCTAAGTAAGGTATTTTGGGCGGCCATTTTTGAATTTTGGGGGGCCGCCATCTTGGATTTGAGGTAAAAATCTGGGTGTCCCCAAGCTTATTAGAAACAGTGTGGGTTCATGAAATAAAAATGTGAGAAAAGTTTGACCCCACAAAAGGGCGTTTTTCCCTGATTAGCCCTGCCTATGTTCAATTGTGTTCGTTAGATTTTCCAAGGCTTTTGACAGTGTTAACAGGGATTCTCGTCTCCCAACTTCTGTGTCCCAGATGGGACTGTTCAATAGGCAATTGCCATCATGTATGATAACCCATATAGCTTGTGCAGACCATGGATGGCCCACAAAGAGTTCCTACACAACTGGAATCCTCCACGGAGATACTCTTGCTCCCTATCTGTTTGTAGTCGTGGTTGATTAAATCCTAGGACAGAGTCTTGACATCTGAACGACAAAGGCTTACCATCATCAAACCCAAGCGTCCCAGACGTCACATGGGTCATCATCTCACAGACCTTGACGGACCTTGACTACGCAGATAACCTAGCTCTAACAGCTGATCTGATATCTGGTGCACAAGATCTACTACATCACTTGAGAATGCCTCAGACAAAGTCGGCCTACATCTAAATTCCAAGAAGAAGGAATATATGACTGTCAATGAGGAAGACGATCATCAACCTATCTGCACGCAATGTATCCACTCAAAGAGGTCAATGACTTCAGTATCTAGGGTCCTAGGTTGCCGACAGCAAGAAGACTTCGTGTCACGCAAAGTACAAGCTTGGATGTAATGCCTGCACTAAACTACAACCACTTTATTGGCCTCTGGTATCTCCCATTCAACAACCCAAGCTGAAATTCTTTAGAGCCTGTTTAGCGAGTATCCTGTTATATGGATGCTGAGACCTGGACCCATTAAGAAAGAGCTACAGGATCGACTGGATGCACTACACCAAGCTTCTTTATGCAGTACAAAACATAGCCTGGCGTGAAGCACAAGACCAAAGCACAGATATATTGGGATATCCCTCCAATTTCAATCTTCTGTTGCCCAACGTCGTGGCAAGATTTGCCGGTCACTGTCCTCGTGCGCTTGACCAAGTAGTCTCAGACTCACATGTTGGAATTCCATGCCAAAACCGGGGTCGTCGCCCCTTTAACTACATGGATGTGATTGGCCGAGACATCCACCAGGGTCCATCTGACATCCCCCAACCTAATGACAAACAGGGACCATTTGGCGCTACATGGTGAACATCACTCGCTGCGGCCGTTAGATAGATAGATTGTTTTGAAGCGCACGGGTAAAATACATTTTGGGGTACTCATGTACTCAGACAAAACAACGCATGCGTACCATATAGCGCAAGCTGTGTGCCGAAAGACTTGATGCCAGTGAAATGGCGTCAGACCCATGTCCATTCCAAGATTTGACAGGTGATTGGTGGGTCTGTTTTTTTTTTCTTTATGTTTGTGCAATGGTATCATAGGTGTACTTCTTTGCCAATTGGCCGTTCTTTTTCTTTTCACATTTTCACACCCACAAATCAATTTGTAATCGGATAAACGCTGGCGCAAGTCAAGGCCCTGTCCATGCATTCGAAACAGGTCCAAAACTTTATCCCGCCTGCCCCATCAGCGTGAATCAATTATAGTCCATCCGTCTGAACAAGGCGTTTGCTCATAAATAACCGCAAGGTCGGGGGTCAACTAAAGTTGTGAATAAGTTTTCCCAGTACTCTGTGAGACAATGAAAAAAAGTGCTGAATCACGAAATGCGCCTTTAAAAAGGAACAGAAATGTGTTTGATGCACTCATTGTATAGCATGAGGAGTGGTATACACCGTTGCATTGCTTACCTGTAAGGACCGACTTCCGAAGATATCTGTTATTGCTCATTACCATCTGACATCCTTTTATAATCGTTTGCCACCGTGGTTACAACTACAATGATGGCGTGTTCCTGGCGCAACGATACCGGTACTTTTCGCGTCATTTCACGCAAAACACCGCTTGTCTTTTCTTCCTCCATCATGTTTCATAAATCCCCGGCTATCAACAACAACTGCAGATGTGTCCCTGCACTCAGCTTTTTTATATTGCAAAGCTTAGTCATAGATTTCCTTCGCAATCAGATTTAAAATAGTCCTCTCCAATAATACTGTTTCCATAGCATCTTGCCAACACCCGTTATTCCTACCATCCAAGTCGAAGGTTGTTTGTTTGGGGAAGTACTCTTCAATGATGCTTCTGAGGTAAAGAAAAACACGCCTTAATTAAAGGTTCCACACAATTTCACAATCCCGGTGAACCCTAAGAAATCGAATGTACTGATTTTCGCCCTGGTGTAAAGCTTTCCATCAAAATATCCACATCGGAACGGATTAGCTGAGAAATGTTTCTTCTGTTACAAAAATTTTGACATTTTTGGAATTTCGTATAGGAGCATACGAAATTCATTCAGCCTATGTTTTGCATGGAACTATAAGCAAATCAAATCCCTTTTTTTTTTTTTTTTTTTTTTTTTTTTTTTTTTTTTTTTTTTTAAGAAATCTATTGGGTTTCTAGTCTATATGAAATTACTATTATGACACACTATTTGAGTGCCTTAAAAGCTCGTCGTTGCTACTAATATATAGTCTGATTTTTTATTCGTGCCAACTTTCATGCTATGGCAATGGTATGTTTTCATGGGCTGAGGGTATGTATACTGTGGAACTGTATTTTTATGAAATTTTCATATACAATCTGCAACCAATGTTTGTCTAAATCAAAATTT
Organism: Ophioderma brevispina; assembly: GCA_023653785.1. Lineage (NCBI taxonomy): Eukaryota > Metazoa > Echinodermata > Ophiuroidea > Amphilepidida > Ophiodermatidae > Ophioderma > Ophioderma brevispina. Next base: position 15,426 of record JAMKCH010047248.1, on the reverse strand, counting down.
TACGAGGATTCCAAAAATCAGGGTGTCATTTTTTAATTGTGTTTTTGGATGTATTCTAAGCGGGCAAGGTTTATACGGGGTCCAAAATAAAAAGGGCCAAAATTTTTCTAAAGTATAATACCATCATGTTTCCGATCCCTTTCAAGGATTACAGAAAGGATAGTTTGCCCTACCTGAGGGTTATATTATAAGAGTTACAAGGCAAACGGGTTCAAGGTCACAACACCTGGGGTAGACTGTCTCACAATCTCGGCTCTGTCTGTTGGTTCAGAGCACAGTGGGTTTTGCTAAAAAAATTTATCAGACTAAATGCTAAAAACTTGAGAGACTCATGTTTTCAGTCTGGTCCTCCCTGACCATTCCCCGACCATTTCCAGCACCGCGCCGCTGCGCCCTCTCTTGCTAACCACGGGTCCACCAGAGCGCTTAAAATTAAAAAAAATCGACAATTATACTAACGCGGAGCCGTCCACGATATGGGGTTGAAGATCGAGTGTATATTTCAGTCGTTTAGCTATTCATATCATTCATCAAAAAGCTTGGTACCCTGGGGTCAACTTGTCTAAAAAATCAACGCCGTGCCCGAGCTTGTTGTACCCACTTTAGATTCACTGTTTGTTTTAAAATGGTGCCACATGGTTTCGCCCTTACTTAATAGAAAGCCGAAAATATCGGTCGCGTTGGCATTGACGTTGGATGATAATTCAGATACACCTATTGCCGTGGTCCACATGGTCTATGGGAGACCACTAATCATACGAAAAGTTCTCACTTTGACAGGTGAAACACAGAATCTATAATACATTTTTCTTATTTAGTATGACCCAATGAACGATTTAAAACCAGTTTCAACAAAATCGACCTCTATAAAAAATGACCTTGAACGGTTTTTTCTTGAGCCTATTGTACTAAACAATGTTTCGTAAATATGGCAAACTATACCTTTTTAGAAACCTTTTTTTTATTTTTGGGGTTTTTAAAATTTTACAACAATTTACACAATTTTATTGTTTACACCACTGTACAAATTTTGCCCCCTTAGAAAACACCCAAGAACATTTTAAAACATGACACCCATGCTTTAAGATTCTCCATGAAATTCTGTATTGGAAAACATTGGTGTCAAATTTGGTATATTAAAAAAAACTCAACCAAACATTGATTACTTCCCCATGTACTATAGGGTTTTTCATCTGCAGGGATGTGTTACTGTTTGATACAAATAAAGCCGACATATTGTGGAGTAGATGCATTATTTTTAGTTGTAAATGTCTGTTCATTGGAGATAAAAGCTTCAAATTTGGTATATTTCAAACTTCATGATCTCCTTTAGAGTTATAATGTGTTTTTGGTAAATAATGGTTGTCTTACTTTGTGCAGAAGGGGCAATATTTTCCTCTACAAGAATCATGCTAGCTTATTGTTAGGTATAACGATACGGTTGCCGACGTACGTACCGAGCTCTGAATACATCCTAATTTATATATCAATTATAATGCAATGAAGGGTGAAAAAATCTAAAACTAACTGCCAGGAATTGGCATTGAATGGGGAAGAAAATGAAATATTTCGGTCGGCTAAATGCACTTCCAACATAAATTCAACTAATTTTTACAGGAAGAACATTTGTGTTTCTATTGGCTTCTATAGATATCTGGTGTGTCCTAATTATAGTCCTGGGTAATAAAATAGAAATAACTATAATGACATAATACATATACCGTGTGTCCCGGTCCCAAAAACGCAACACTTCGTGACAGGCGCCATATTTTTTGAAACAAAAGCACTGATACTTTTCGTCAGTGAGTGCAACAAAGTCGTACCTGCCATTTTTTGGCGAAATTGCGTTCTTTATATAATATGAAAAAAGTAATCATTACGCTTATTGATATCATTTCATGTGACAGCTCAATTTCATGCCGAGTTTCTTAAGCCGAATAGGCCTATGTCGGTGTAGATCGACCGTTGTTGCACCAAATTACTTTCTGTTGAGAGCATACGCGTACCTGGTAGATACGACGTTTATTTCTTGTAAAGCGATGGTTTTTTAAAAAGGTGTATTAGTAAGAATCTCCCAAAATAATTTTGTGAAAAAAGCAATTTCGTTTTTAACCAATTTATGCTAATTTTGTTAAAATTAAAAAAAAAAAAAAAAAAAAAAAAAAAAAAAAATGTAGTTACGACTTTTTTTCTCACTCAATATTATGCCCTATACTAATATTTACAAAAAGTAAATGAATACGCATATTTAACATATATTTCAAGTAATAAGGCTCAATTTATTGCTCTGATCATCGGTTTTGAATTAATTGTACGATTATCAGCCAGAAATTCACCACTCATGAGAAACTATGTGCACCATCGAAATAACAGAATATTGACAGGACTCTTCCCTCAAATGACATTCATCCATGATTGCATCTTGACCCTTCGTTAGGGCTCATTGAGAGGTTCTTGTAAATTTGAGGAGTCCTTTAATTCGTGTACTCGATTCCCATCACCTCCTCAACAGCGTTCCCCGCATTTAGTGACCACGATCACTTGGTTTACTAAAGATCTTGATGAGCCAGACGTGCACGTAGACGTTTCGGAGAGAAAATGGTGTAAAACTAAAATAGTGTCGATCTGGATGCATACATGTACAATCAACCAGTGGTAAACTCATTCACATCATGCTAAGGAGGTTTTTACAGAGAACAATTAGAAATCACCAACAAACCATGTTTGTTACTCTGATAAGCTTCTGACCCCAAACTAAACCAATTCCTAACTGTAATTCACTACTGAACGAAGTAGTCCTCTTGGCCAGGTTTTTTTCATCGACAAGGTATACAAAATCAGACGGGGCCTTGATAATATCCAGGTTCAACTCGCATGAATGATCCCAGCGGGACAATACTTATGGAAACCTTCCAATATATGAGGTTAATTAAATTTCCAGTCACTGTTGAAGAGGTAACCAGGTGATTTATTCAACCTCCTCCATCAAAATCACTGTTCCTAGACATCAGAACCATTCCATTTGGTGTTTATTTAAGGAAATGTTGCAACTCTGGCTGAGCCATTACACTGACATTAACAAGTCTATCCGCAACTGTGTTTTCCCAGCTAAGCTCGCGGGAAGCTCGCCGTGACAACCGTCTCAAAAAGCCTTCCTAGACAAAGAGGTGCTCAAAAACTATCGCCCTGTGTCAAATATTAGCTCTGCGTGTCTAAGTTCATGGAGAAAATGATGAGTGCCCAATAAAGGATCATCTTGTCTCAATTGACTTAAATGAGAAGTTTTCAGTCAGCTACAAATAACACACAGCACGGAATACGCACTTCTGTCTTCTGCGTGGCAAGACGATATCCTCAATTCAATTCACACAGTAGGCAGTTGCTATTGTGCCTGCTAATCTCTTTCATCTGCAGCTTTTGATCCTGTTTGATCCATCATTCTTTTTGGATAGGATACTTTTCAAATTCAGGTATCTGCCTTACAGTGGATTCGGTCTTACCTGCAAAACCGCCTCTTTCGTGTGCGCATTGCGGATTCACTTTCCAAACACTCCCCCCCCCATTTTCCCCTTTTTTTCTCCCTTTCCCCCCCCCCCCCCGGTCTTCCTCAGGGTTTCGGTGGTCGGGCCTTCTCTTTTTCATAATGTACACATACTGTATCGCATCAATCATCCGGAAGCACCAATATTGCTTACCACATGTAGGCTGATGATGTACATCTCTATTTGACATTTGATCCTAAAATTGATGGTGATGCCAAACATGCTGTCAAAAACCTCTCTCTTTGTATTGATGGAATCGTTAGTGGATGCGCTGACAAACTTCAAATTGAAATGGCTAAAGACATAATTTTTTTATCGCATGTCATCCTTACACAAGTCGCCCAAATATATTACCACAGGGTCGGGACAGGTGGATGTTCCCCCGTCCTCGGCATTAGAACCGTGTGTCGTGTTTGATCAGACAATGTCTATGCTGAACATGTAAAGAAAGGTCATATAAGTCTGTAACTTCACCTTCGCAAAATTTACCGGATCCGCCGCTTTTCTTTGAGAGTTGTCATCATCTTGTCCGTTCACTGATTTTATTTCTCATTGACAATGCCAATTCACTTTTGTATGGAATATGGTCGGCCAGAGATCGGAGTAAACTTCAGATTTTGCAGTAGAGCAGCCATGCGGGGTTCAGATCTGTTAGAAGGATACTAGCCACACCACTCCTTACAGAGCTCCATTGTCTACCAATTATGAGCGCGTTGTCTTTAACTTTAAGCTTATGCTTCTTACTTACAAGGGCATTTCCGTCATTGCATCTTACTTGTCGAATACCTCTCTCTCTTGTATCTTCCTTCCTGGCAGGCCAGTATTGCGATCTGCAGATGAAACAAGACGCTCCTCACTGTTTTCCGCACAAAACGGTCAGGGGTGACAGGGCTTTTCAGCAATGCGGCCCATAGCCTATGAACTCTTTGCCTATCTCTGTTCGTCACTCAAATTTCAATCTATTTCGCTTAGAGTTGATCGTGTGCTTAATTTGTAGTTTTTGTGTTATTGCCTCACATATATTTTTTAAATTTGTGCAGCTGTTTGTCTTTTTTTATTTATAGTTTGATGTTATACTTATCTCATGGTTCATCTTTTACAATACACACCTGTTGTATTACGATACTATGGTTATATGCTAATAGTAATTACTCTATTTTGTAAAGCGCTTTGACCTTGTTTGGAGAAGGCGCTATATCAAATGCCCCGTGTGTATTGTATTATTGTATTGGCAGAGTTATTAGGCCTAATTAGTGTAGATACGACTGTGTTGCATGACACGGTAACTCATTGTGTAGTTTACCGGGCCATTTTAATTATCTAATTACTTTCTTAATTAGTCCCGACTTAAGTGGGAAAATTAAATATTTATAAGATATTTAAAAAAAAATACATTTTTCTCGTGTATAAGAATGATTTTCATTTGAAAATTCACAAAAAGAAATGAAACACGAAAAATTGCTTCTCCTGTCAAATCATGAAAATGCAGAGACGACTTTGTTGACTCAATGATCGACTTATTCTTTGTTGGTATGTAAGATGGACACTGTTAGTTATTGGTGCCTGAAAAGTCATTACGGGATAGTCAATATTTGTTTACGATATGACCCCAGAATTCAAATAACCTGCAGACCCATTTAAGCCAATTGAGCTCCATTAAACTCATACAAATACAGCATTGTACGTTTTGCGCCAGAATCACCAATATGCATGAATCTCTGAGTCCGAACTACACTTTTTCCTTTTTTTTCAAGACCGTACTGCAAACACATATTTCATATGAATGTTTCCCATTGGTAATAACAGCTCTCTAAACCTGATTTTTAAACCCACTAAAAGATAGATTCTGTAACGATGTTTCAATGACAGACTTAATATATGATAATATTGTTATTGAGTTTTGTGTTGAAACTTCATAAAGTTGAGAATATTATTTTAAATAAATTGGAAATTTAATTATTTAAAAAAAAAACGCGTGTTTTTTTGTTTTTATCAATTTATGTAATGTGGAGTTGTCGATGACTTAGTCATAGTTTTATATAGTCTTGAAACGTATTTTAGTATCTTTATTTTTATCGTTATCATTCAATAATTATGTAAATACAGTTATTTGATCCAGTAAAACTTGTTCTGCAAGAAATGGGCAAGTAGGCTGAGTGCAATCACTATGTTATTTGCAATTCTGTTTCGTCATTGGCAGTCTGTGGTTACCGGAGCACCAGCTCCTCATTGTTTGTAAAATTGGTCCTGCCTCGCGGTTACTTGATTGTTTGGGTTCAATGTATGGTTTTACATTACTTGAAAGACAATTCAAATGTATGTGAATCTCACAAATCACACTTGGTTCCACAAAAACGTGTTTTAAACAGTAGTTAATTCTTGATTAAACTCCGGTAAAAGAGTGACAAAATGCTCACGAATGGGATATTTTAGAATATATATCAATTAACTTTGGAGAGCCATACCTCCCTTTCATGTGTCGTGGGGGCCACAATGACACTTTCTAAAAAGGTCCACTATTTGTAAAAAAAAATAAGAAAACGTCAAAAACAATGTTGTTCAAAGGGCGCACAACAAAATCACCTCCACATTTGGGGAATGGTAGGTATTTCCGGTAAAATAACAAACATGGTGTGAGATAGTTTGCATCCTTTGCGGACCGGTTTCCAGTGAGGGTGGTATAGTTATAATAAAAGTGAAAGAGTATAAGCTGGATCATCGCGGAGATTATCACAAACATTTGAAATCGATTCTCGTAAAAGATCGGCCCTCGACTTACGGTCCTGGGGAAAGCGGCATGAGCGTGCCACGTCGACTCAAAATAGTGGTGGCGCGCTGTTCATATGCCCTATTCTTAAATCTATACTTAGAATGTATCAAAAATGCAAATTCTTTGAAAGTGTCAGTTGTGTTCTATAGGCGAGAAATGGTATCAAACATTCAAAATGTGTCACCGCGGGGTGCAATCAGAGGGCGCAAATGTTGGTATATTTACGTGTATTTCAATGGAGCTTTATTTAGTGGTAGCGCCCTTTGAGGCGCTATTCGGGACTGTCAATTTTCACATATTTTGCCGACTTCGATCTGAAAAGAACTCAGATTTCTTTAATAATTGTAAGAGGTTACATTAGACATCTATATTTGACCCAAATCGCATTTAAAAAATCAATTGTTTAACATTAACAATTGAAATCGCTCGAAGACAAGGTTGCCTCATGAAAACTTAGGCCGTCTGTTTCGTATGGATGCCAATTCGGACTCAATCATGATTAGAGCGTAAAGAGAAAACAGGACCCAAAAAAATTGCAAAAGAAGGTTTTTTGGCATTTCTGGTAGATTAAGGTCAGCTTAAAACAATATTAAAGTTGCACAAAATCAAGTCCCAGAAAGTGTTCAAACTATGACATAAACAAAATGACCGCCAAACCGCCATTTTGAAAAATAAAATACACTATACTCTGGCAATAAAAAATGAGCTAAAAGGACAAACAATGTGTCATTTCCTACTAATTATAGCATAACAAAATCCATTAAAATTAGTTTTATGAAGATGAGATATTATCTTGACCTCTAATCCAATATGGTCGCCATCCGCCATGTTGGAAAGTACAAATTATTGTATCTCTGGTACCGGATGGGCCAAAAGGACAAAAAGGTGTCATTTCCTAATACTTCTAGCATACAAATCCATTAAAATGGGTTTATGACGTGAGATTATCATCTTGGCCTCTAAATCCAATATGGCTGCCATCCCCCAGTTTAAAAGTACAAATTCTTTATTTTCTGGTAGCAAATGGCCAAAATGACAAATTATGGTTTATCGTTTACATTGTAGCAATAAGAACTACATTAAAGGGACAAGCAGCGATTTTGCTGATCCGAAACATCGAAAAATCACAAAAATTAATTTTGATATTTTGTATTGGCAGGGAGTGCTAATATAACATGCAAGTGTATTAGTTGAAACTGTGTATTAAAGAAAGGCTGGTCCTTTTATCTGATCTGTAATTTAGAACGTGCGTATCCAAAATTCCGACGTGAGATAAAAAAAGCCTTTCTCTGTAAATATCCGAGATACTTGGATTTTAAGCCTGATATGTGCGCCCTGACCTGTACAGTTTGACTCCAACACAAAAGATCATTTATATTGTTTATTCATGTGGACTGGTGTAACCACAATCAGCTGTTTAGTGTAGAATTTGGGATGCCATCGCTGTATATCTATTTAAGGGAGACGGTACTGAAAATTTTCTTCAAATACTTAATTTTTTCACTTATTTGGTTGTGTTTTTTACATTTAAACACTTATCCCTGATTTATAAGTTTAAAAAAAATATTTCTACATTTTTCGATTTTCTGCCTTACGCTGCAATCCCTTTAAGTGATGGTTTTGTAAATTTTTGAGAGCACCTTGATGTCTAAAATGGACACTGTCTGCCATTTAAAAAAATGAAACCATTATACTTCTATTTAGCATCAGTCAGAGATTACAGTGACAAATGAGGGTCATTTTCTATTAATTCCAGCATTAAAAACTCCATTCAAATTAAAATGATTTTTAGTGGGCCTATTGTCTAAAATTCATAGCCATATTGATTTTACATGTTATAAATCTATCACTTATGTTCTTACAGTGTAATAGTGAAATTCTTTAACAGAAAGTACAATTTTATTTATTTAACCACATATTCACATATCATCACCAAAATGTGGCCGAAACACTGGTTTGCAGTAGATGAGATCCACCACACTATTAAAGGTTCAAACGAGAGATTCCCAAATAACAGGTGCACGAAAAAATGTGGAAAATTCGGATTTTGGCACTAATGTACAGCTTTTATATCAATAAATCCCCTCTGTTAAGGATTAAGCTGAGAACTGTTTCTTTGGTACAAAAATTGTTGGGAATTTTCTAATTTCGATAGGAGCAAATACAAAATTCAGCCTATGTTTCCTATTGAAAGACAAGGCATTATAGAAAAATCACCTTTGGTTTAATTTTAAGTTTATTTCTTGAAACCAAAAATAAAGGTAAGGAATCCATTTAACGTCGAATGTACATTTAATAGTATCTATCACAGAAAATATGGATGACTTGAAATCTCTCGTTGAACACCTTGAACATTGTATTTAGTCTTTTCAGTTCCTCATCGATGAGATCGAGATTGAGGTTAACTTGGTCAATGTTTCGCCATGAATGTCCACAAGCTGTTGTGAAAACTTTTTTTGGAAAGGTCCTGTAGCATATAATGATTTTTTGCTGATCATTGAACAGGACACCATGGGGTTGCAGCCTTCATCTTTCTATCGATTCAGGGGATCAATTGGTGTACAAAATACTCCGGAACAAGCTCATAACACAGGTTACCATGGAAAACAGATTTTGGCAACCCCAACTATTATGAAGTCGTATCGCCACCTGAAAATGCACTGGTTAAAGAACAGATTGGAGCAAATGTCATCACTGAAAAAGTGCCTTCAGAAGGATGATATCATACACACGTTTTCTCTTTGTGTCGCCAGGACCAAAAGTAAAGGTCATGACAGCCCTCTTCTGCATATTGGAACGGTAGTATCAACAGATCTGTGTCCTTGGGGGACCTAAAATATGCCATGACAACTGCTGTTTTTGCTATATCAATTCTGCATTTCCTTTTTCCCCAGCAAAATTTGTCGCATTGATATCAATGTCTAGATACCTTATGTGGGATCCAAGTTTTGCGAGCGTTCATGTGTGCTGATTTGTGTTTGGTTCACCGTATCTATGGAGACCCAATGGATGCTTGCCACTGCGTCAACTGTGAAACATGCAATAATTATCAGCATGCACAATGGTGCCTTATTTCTGTCCATTTCAAAAGCGATTTTGTAAAAAAAAGCACCTCCATAACAACAGAATCAGTGTTTGGCCTGTCTCAGGCGCAGCAGTTCTGACGAGGACCACATGTTCGTAAATGACCATTAGAAATGTGCTTTTATCTGGCTTACATCTGGCCTAAAAACTGATGGTGGATATGGTGACAGTCATGGCAAAGCCTTATCTAGAGACAGTTCTTAAGACTGTGATCAATAAACAGGAATCTTTTGAAGAACAGAGGAGTGATATCGGGTACGTGAGGGCCCGAGGAGTAAGAGAGGAGATGCAAGTGTCTTGACTTTGGTTTTCCATTTGTAGCTATATCAGAAAGTGAGCTGTTTCCCATGTGTTTGGACTGTATCTTTTGCCTACTTGGAAAACAGCTCTTGATCATTGAGAGCCCTCACCGAATTTTATCCCTGTGCAAATGTTTCTCAACAAGCATTTTCTCTGTGAAGAAAGAATGCTGTTCAAACTGGCTGCAAGCTTTTGTGACAAGTCATTCTTGTCTCTTTCCTTTCATAAGGTTATTGATGATATAGATCACTTTCACAGTTGAACCACGATCAAAGCAGTGGTTGTCTTCAAGGATACAATAGTGAAACTAAACAACAAAAAGACAACAAACATGAACATTCCAATACCTAGGATCGCCAAAACGAAGGTAGACGAAATGCAACAAAATTTGCTGGGAAAGAAGACATTCTATCAAATGATATGGATAGAAGGATCTCATTAATTTAAACTAATTGGTGGACGAAGGCAGAAGGAGATGGAGATGTTGGATGTAGCAAAAAGGCAATCCCCATGCAGAATTTACGTCAAAATCCATAAGTGGCGAAGACACAGGTCTATTGATACTCCTTGCAGAAGAGGGCTGTAATGGACTTACTTTCAGTCTGCAGGAAGAAAGAGAAAAACAGAAACAGAAGAAAACATTATAGAACGACTTCTGAAGCGCTTATTTAAGTGAAATTGGCTTTAATGCTCTTTAACCATGATTTTAGTTTGCGATAATAGCAGACGACTACATGAATATTGGTGGTTGGCAAGAAGTCTATTTCTTAAAGTAATTCATGGTGACCCTTTGTTACACGCTTTGTCCAGATATTTTGTACTCCCAATATGTGACCTGAATCGAAAGAAGGAGAAGGTTGCAATTGCCAATGGTGTTCCGGTTCAAGGTCAGCAATACGGAGTCTCTTTATGTAAGCATATCAGGGCATTACCAGAACTAACGTCTGGTAGAAGCCACTGATGGGTTGGTGCCGAGATATCGATTAACCTCCGACGATAAGTAGCAGGAATGCGCTCAGAAAGGGCATCATTCCAGATGTGTAGCAGTTAAAGGAACCAAAAATGATCTTTCTGATGGCTGTACAGGTTAGATCTTGGGGTCTCAACGGCAGATGTCATGCGATCGTTCTACTGACCACCAGAGAAGAGGGGTTTAGGCATCAGTTGGCCAAGTAGTTCAGGAGCCTCCTCATATATAGAACATGCGGTGGAAGAGTGTTGTTTACTCTAAATGCTCTTCGTGTTCTAAAACCTGAAAGATGTTCACCAAAAACCTATGCTGCAAAACTCCACTCTAGGAGAACTTATTAGAGCTCATGACAGGTGAGTGTGCAAGAATGATGGTCAAAAAGTCAATGACTGGGCATGGATAGGACAGGGGGGAAAGGTTTCCCCTCGTGATAAACACAAGTCCTGCACCAGAGTTGCCACTGGAAATGATCTCAGCAATTGTTCTTCAGGATGCATCACAATGAAATGTACCTGCAGAAAGAATGGAAATGTTGCCCCAGGTGTGGAAATTAATGTGAAAAAACATGGATCAGAACCAGTCTCAATGATGAATTGAAGCTAAGTAGTAAGGATGCGCGATCGTCTGTGCAAACAAGTGTCTCTGCACATTTGGTGATGATGTGAATGTGTGAAGCGTTGTACTTTCGATACTTTCAAGAATCTACACAATTAAAGAAAACACCATATTTTGAAATGGTGATGGATAGATTAATAGCCGATCAAAAATTCAACATGGCTACAAATTTTCGACATAATCGGCCCTCTAAAAATCACTTGAAAAAACCATCTTATGTATTCTTATATATCAATTAATCAAAAAAACTTTATTTTCAATTTTTGGCCCATCTGGTATCAGAGATTGAAAGAATCGTACTTTTCAACATGCAGATGGCAGGCCATATTGGATTTAGAGGTCAGGAGAGGATATCTCACTTAATAAAACCTTTTAATGGTTTGGTCATGCTAGAATTAGTAGGAAATGATATCTATTGGTCATTTAGGCCATACGGCACCAGTGATACAACATTTCATTTTGTTATACTTTCAAACAAAGGCAGATGGAGGCCCAATTGGATTGAGTTAAGGTGATAATCTCAATTCATAAATAGATTTGTATGCTATAATAGTAGGAAATGACATCTTGTTGTCCTTTTAGCCTATTTATTGCAGAGATATGAGGATTTATGTTTTCAAAATGGCGGATGGCGGCCATTTTGTTTATGTCATCGTTTGAACACTTTCTGGGACTTCGATTTGTGCAACTTTTGATATTTATTAACTGACCTTATGCTACCAGAAAATGCCAAGAAACCTTCTGTTGAAATTTTTGGGGCTTAGGGTGGGTTACATGTATATTTTGATACTACTAGATTGAAGATAACGGAGTGTTGACACAGCGCGAAAATCAAACTGGTACTTGAAATTCAATTAAATGGCGTGGTGTGTGTTATGACTAAAAAGACTAATTGAATAGTAATTATCTCGTCCAGTTCGCTTGTTTCTCTTTTTATGGAACGCGGATGTTCAAAACCGGTTCCCTTCATTTTTTTACCAAAAGCGTTGCGTCGAGTTTTACATTGAATTTAATACACCACACTAATCCCTAGAGGTATTTATAGAGAAATAAACATTTGTAGGTTTTATTTGATTTATAGAAATATTGTAAGAAGAAAAAGTAGGCCAAAAAGTACCACACCAAACGAGATGCGGAAACTACTATTTCCCCACCCCTACCCCTTATTATTTGAACGGCAATCTTGTAATACATGCGCTTTAGTGACAGCCGATGAGGGGGGGGGGGGGGTGTCCGTCAATTAAGCATATCCATTATTATGATTGATGTGTTCATGTATTGTTTACATTATTGAAGACAATTCAAAGGGAGTTTGAATTCTCACAAATTACACTGGTTCCACAAAAAACGTGTTTTAACAGTTGTATTTCTTTGAGGAAGCGTTAAAAGGTGCCAAAATGCACGAAAAATGGGATATTTTAGATTATATATCAATTCACTTGGAGAGCCATAACTCCCTTTCATGTGTTGTGGGGAAGCAAAAAATGAAACTTGTCTTAAAAAGGTTCCATATTTGTAAAAAATTAAAAAAAGTCAAAAAACAATGTGGTTCAAAGGGCCACAACACTAAATCACTCAACATTTGGAGAATGGTAGGTAGTTCCGGTAAATTACAAAAACATGTGTGAGATATTTTGCAGTCTTGGGACCGGTTCAGTGAGGGTGGTATTACATAATAAAAGGAAAGGTATAGCTTGAATTCATCGCTGAGTTAATCACAAACATTTTGAAATTCCCGATCTGTGTAGAAAGTAGGCCCTCGACTTCCGGTGTGGTGGAAAGCGGCTATGGGCGTGCACGTCGACTCAAAAATAGTGGTGGCGCTGTCATATGCCTTTCTTCTTAAAATCTATAATAGATTGTATAAAAAAATGGCAAATTCTTTGAAAGTTTTTTTTAGTTGTCTTTCTTTTTCTCTCAATTTTCAAAAACATTCAAAAATCTTGTCACGAGGGGTTGCAAATCAGGGCGCCATTTGTGGTATGTTTACGTGTATTTCAATGGAGCGTTTATTTAGTGGTGGGCGCCCTTCTAACCCGAAGGGTAATTAACCAGCCGTGTGTGCGTAGCAGGGCTGGTTATTGTATTTGGTATGTTACTATGCCGGTTCTACGGGCATTAGTATTCTGCTGTGCTGTTTTATTTTTTAGTGCCCGCGAATACGGGCCATAGTATTCTGATTATGCTGTTTAGTCTTCTCCTGCTTCGACCCATCGCTTTTTCGCCTTTCTTCAAAAACGGATGGGCCGATTATTGACCAAATCAGGTCAGAAGAACCATGACCCAAGCTACATCAGGGGTACACATAGTTTGACATTTGACCTATCGTAGGGGTCAATAGAGGTCAAAAAAATAAAAATCTTGGAAGCCTACTTCTTCTACAAATAAAAAAGGTGACACCTACCTGCTGAAAATTCTACATGAGCATTGTCTTTGGTCAGTGTATACCACGCTTGTACACAGAATCTCTCGGATCTCATTAACATTCAAAATGGCCGCATTATCTAATTAATATGCAAAAATGCTTATCTCAAAAATCGATACACTTGGATAGGTGATGTTTGTGCAAAAGTGCGGATAATGTCGAGACGAATCCATGTGACAGAATATGCCCCAGGGGTCACGTTGGAAGATATCAAAATGAGATAATTAATATGAAAAAACGCTATAAACTCATCAAACCAAAGTAATATTAGTTCAAATTGTCACATAAAACCACTCGGGGAAAAGCTCTATTTCTTATGTGAACAATATGGGGTCAAAGGTCAAAATGGGGTCATCTGGGGTCAAAATATAAAAGAAGCTTAATTGACCTACATAACTATGCCATCCTTGTAGGCATCAATGAAAATGAAAAGTGTCACAGTAACCCGCTCTAAGAGACATCGTTAAGGTCAAAGGTCAACAAACAACACACTTCGACATGTGCACTATGACTTCATATACGTAAGGGCATAGTCTCCTGGAGTTGTCTAGTTTCTTCTTCTACTATTGCCCGTGAAACGGGGCATAGTATATTCGCTTATGATGTTTAGTCTTCGCCTTCTTCTTCTTCCGACCATCGCTTTTTCGCATTCTTCTGCCAAACGGCTGGGCCGATATTGACCAAAACGGTCAGAAGAACCACTGACCCAAGCTAAATCAGAGTGTAATTAGTTTGACCTTTGACCTCTCTCGTAGGGGTCAATAGAGGGCAAAAACTAAAATCTTTGGAAGCCTACTTCTTCTACAGATAAAGGTGCACTACTGCTGAAAATTCGCATGAGCATTCGTCTTTGGCAGTGTATACAGCTTGTTACACAGAATTAATATCGGAACTCGATAACATTCAAAAAGGGCCGGCATTATCTAATTATATGCAAAACTGCTATATCTCAAAATCGATAACAATTGAATAGGTGACGTCTGTGCAACAAGTTGCGGATAATGTCAAGACGAATCATGTGACAGAATATTGCCCCAGGGGTCAGTGAAGATATGCAAATGAGCTAATTAATATGCGCAAAAACGCTATACCTATCAAACCAAGTAGATATATTATGTCAAATGTGTTCACAAGAACCATGCGGAAAAGCTCATTTCTATGTGCCACATATGGCGTGGGTCAAAGGTTCTCAAATGGGGGGTCATCTAGGGGTCAAATATAAAAGAAGCTTAATTGACCTATCAGCTATGCCATCTGTAGGCAGCGATTGAAAAGTTGAAAAAAGAGTCCACAGCGGCCCCGCTCTGAGGCAATCGTTTTAAGGGTTCAAAGGTCAATTTATTTAAACTGGGACCATAGTATCCTGGCGTCGTCTAGTCTAGTTACTATGCCCGGTTTCTACGGGCAGAGGATTCTGCTTGTGCTGTTTATTTATATCATGCGGTGCAGCCGCATGATATATTACCTTCTCTCGAATTTTCTTTACAAGACGGCCTTCTGGCCGTCTTGTTATGTTTCTTGGATGCGTTTCTTTTCTTTACAAGGCGGCCTTTCAGGCGCTTGTTCTGTTTCGATTTGCGTTCTCTTCTTCTTCTTCTTTAATAATGCGGTGCAAGGCCGCATGATATACTGCCTTCTCTCGATTTCTTCTTTCTTTCCTTTCTTTGTACCTTCTTCAAAATCTACTAGTGCCAGCTGCTTGGGTACGGATTGAACCACA